>CM031946.1:9433936-9449502 GCA_018749465.1 Paracanthobrama guichenoti
TGAGCCTTGGCCGCCCATGACCCTGTCATCGGTTCACCCCTGTTCCTTTCTTGCAGCACTTTTGATAGATCCTGTCCACTGCAGACCGGGAACACCCCACAAGAGCTGCAGTTTTGGAGATGCTCTGATCCAGTCGTCTAGCCATCACAATTTGGCCCTTGTCAAACTCGCTCAAATCCTTGCGCTTCCCCAGTTTTCCTGCTTCTAACACATCAACTTTGAGGACAAACGTTTCACTTGATACATACATGCATGCATACATATATACACACACACACACACACACAGTTAGTATTACATTGAGACGCATCTAATATATATCTTTTATTTTGACGGGTTGCCGTGAAGACCTTTGAGTTCCTGTGCGTTTATGACGGTAATTTTTCTCAAAAAAAACAATATGCTCATGAAGTGACTCTCAGAGTGGCTATGAAGATGACATTCATGCATTCATGTCCTCGTATGAGATGGGACGCGACCGTCACACGCGATTCAGTGTGTGTGTATGTGAGGTAAATTAAACTGCATGCGTGTCTGTGTGAATGAATGGCGCAGACACGCAGTTTAATGCAGACCTAATTCGGTTGGTGCCCTTAAAAGTACAGAGTTCAGTACCCATCCCTTGATATAGTAATGTGAAAGTAGAGAAAATGAGCATGCATAATTAAAAATACAATATTGGCCTACATTGGTTTATATATGGATGAAATACTGTGTTCTTCAAAATAACATGCTGTGAATAGTGCTTAAGAGCAGGACAATTTTATTTATTAAAAGTCAATAGGGTAAATGTTAATTCCATATCTTTTATAAGCCTGTATGCATGTGTTGGTATTTTTCTGTTTATATTTGTTTGTGAGAACTAACAGCTCTCAGAGAAGATAATTTAAACAGTAACAGAGCATTTATCAGTCTCGGATATGTGTTTGAGCTCACTTGTCTTTTTCTCTTCCCCAATCAAACAATTGTCTGGCTTTTAAATGAGGAGCCAGTAGCCATAGTTACCAAAGGAGGAGACACAGGCCATCCATCTCTCTCTCCTCGCTGGGATGCGCTCTCTTTAATTTATGCTGCAGTGGCCATACTGCAGCGCACGCAGAAATGGCACCATTCCTCAACATAACTCCCTCTCTTCCTCCATTCCTTAGCCCTACACTTATCACGAAAGCACTCTCACAGTCTGCTTCACATTTATTCTTGTATGCGAGTGCCTGTAAGGGCGTGTGTCAGTTTCACTTCCACATCAGTCCACACACACACACACACACACACACACACACACACACACACACACACACACACACACACCAGGATAAACTCGTCAAACATCACACCCTTCATGCAGAAACCCTCATGTTACCTCGTTCACCATCTTAAAAAAGGTATCATGGAGGTAATATGCAACAGTGATGGTAACATCATATGATGACACACAATGGTATTCATATGGTATTTACATTCTACTCCAAGGTACTATTACCATGGAACCTTTCTTGTAAATGCCTGAACAGCTCATTCTGTTGCCGCAGCATTATGTCCTGGCACTGATGTTTCTGAAAGGAACAAGATTTTGTTTCTGGTGCTGAGTGTTGTGTGTGGTAATTAATTTATTCCCTGGCTGGAATTCAGTAAAGTGTTACTATAACAGTTTGATACTTTGAGCATGACAGTTTCACATTTATACAGCTTGGCTGCGTTTTATCAAAACGTCTAGAAAAACAAATCCACACTGAGCAATCTAGCCTAAAAGAGACATTTTAAACAAGTGACAAACATTTTAACCTTATTTTGTGGAATTGAGGGGAAAACTACTGGATCAAATTAATTATTTTGTCTGTAACTGGCCATTAGTTGGTAACCAAAATGGTACCAATAATGTTGTCACTGCTCTGAGAATTAAATCAAGAGAGATATAAAGTAAAACAAGCACGCCAAAATAGGTTACCTGCATTTAAAACTGCATTTATAAATCACTGTAATTTTCTTTACTGTCAGGAAAACAAACACGTCAAGTTTGGACATTTGAAGCTGTGTTGGATTTAGTGATCTATTGCAAGATAAAACATCACTGTTTTTTAAAATGTCTGTGTAAAACATCATTGGTTTAAAATACAGGCTGAAATGATACATTTTCCAATTCATTTAGCCCAAACACCCACCCTTTAAAATACAAGCTTTTTGCTTTCAAAACAGTCAGATTCCAGGGAACCATTAAAATGTCACTTTATTTCGATACCTAGTCCTGTGTTGTCAAACGGCTTGCTATAAGCACAGCCAGTAGTAATTGGTCAAAAGTCATATTGTATTGCAAGTGGGCACTACCTCATACATGTGCCTTTATCTGACCAAAATTAGCACTACGCTCTGGTAAAAACCATTTGTATACAATTTGATGACTAGCCCTAAATGTAATAGTGTTCACATCAATCATCCTGAGTCATAGAGTGTTACTATAGTAACTGTTACAAGAACTATTGTTCTGGTAATGGCAGGTAAGCAGGGGTGTGTTGAATGTACTCACCGCACTACTGCACGAGATGTCTTTCACTTTGAGCCAGGCGAGATCCAGGGTTCCCTCTCCTTTATAACATGACTGCAGCCGGTCCTTAATTCTTTCATTAATTTCTTTCAAAGTAAACACACAGAGAGCCGACTCCTGAGACGATTCCTTGGGCCTCCTTTTTTGTCCTTTGGAGAACACCGCATAAAGGATGTCATCATCGGGTCCTATGCCTAGCGAACGTGCCAGGATGGTACCTGCCTTGGACAGGTAGGCTGCCTGCAGGAGGCGATACTCAACCCCACCCTTAACGCAACCAAGAGGAACCTCAACGTACGAGTTGAATGCGGTGTCATCCTTGCAAAGTCGCACCAGTTTGGAAGTGTACACCTGTTCACGTCCTGCCGAGGATGACCCGGTTGTCGGGCCTCCCCCCATTTCGGGCTGCAATGTGAGAAAATACACAAAATTTCCACTGCTAAACCCATAGACATAATAAATGTCAAAGTCTGGAACCACCGTGAATGTATCCGATGGTATTTTAATCATGGAGGCAACAAATTCATCATGGAAGACGTAGGCGAACATCCCATCCTCCTCAGAGTTACGGGTGAGCTTACGACTGGATATCGTCGGGAAGTACTCCGGTCTTCCGTCGACAGCTGTGGCCACAAACAGCCTATCAGGAGAAGCATCACCATAAGACACAATGACCCCAAACACGGCGCCACTCTCATTGACACCAGAGAGGTAGTGTTCTTTTTTATGGAAGGGCTCTCCAAGCTTAAAGAGATCATCCAGACGGAGGAGTTTGCAAATACCCTGGTACAGGCTGCCGCAGGCCAGCAGCCGGTTTTCGCGGTAGTCCATGAGCAGCATCTTATTGACGTTATTGGTCAATGTGAGAGGTTCGCTACAAGGCTGCACGATACGGGGCGGGTAGCAGTTCCGGTTATCCTCATCTGGACCAGTCTGATGCGACACCTGTACATCCAGCCCAGGTGCGAGTTTGTAGATGCGATTCACTGCCCCAAGGTACACATTCCCATTTCTGTGGTCCACTGCAAGGTGATTAAAAGTCCATTCAGGGTTTTCTGCCCGAAAGGTACTGTATTCCTCAAGTACTCTGGATGCTGCTGAAGGCTGTTGTGGCCTCATAGCCACAAGTGGAACCAAAAGGACAATGATGCAGAAAGAAAAAGTGAAAAAGTTCCATCTCCTTGTGTGGGAAGCCATTGTCCTGGTGCCTTACGGGAAAAATGTATCTGTCCACTACTCGCTACCTGTACTCTGTATTAATATTCAGGCTTCTTGTGAAGTTGGGGACATTCTGTACCTGCACAGAGAGAAAGAACAGAAGGGTGTTAGCATTAAAGATATTGTAAAGATATTCCACAATTTACATTCACTGTATCAGATTCTGAACAGAGGAGGTTAGAGGATGGTCTCAGAACGCAAATTATTAAAGCCGCATAAGAGTTTAAGCCATTTGAAAAATGCATGAGTAATTAGAGAGAGAAAGAGAGGTGGAAAAGGGCACTCTTAGAGCTTGCACAGTTGGCATGAATGGATGCCATTCTCAATGGGATAATGCATTTGCCCCAGGAGTTAACAGCTAGGATGGGCACAATTTCTCTGCCTGTGCCCCATCTCACAGCCAGACCTCTGGCCCTCTAATTGATTTTTCCCCTTGGTATGCGATTTGCATGCTTGGCTGATATTCTCCCATCTTTCCAGATAGCGCAGTTCACCTGCTGACACTGCTGAAAGAGTGGCAGAGCTCACAGTCATGCCTGCAATGTTTGAGTAGTGGTGGACCACAGGGCCAATTAGAAGTTTTTTATTTTTTTTTTAAAAAAGAACAGTTTATCAAATATAAGTAGCCTAACTTTTGACTCGGTGGTCTGTGAGCTGCAAAAATTCTAAAAGTTTGAAAATAAATGGACAGCAGAGTCTTGCATTATAAAAAGAGCAAGCTAGCAGTGGTATGCTAGGCTGACACTTAACTGCTGAGGTTCACAGCAGATGTGAAAATCACTGCCTAGCTGTTGTAGTGGGCATTAAGACGTTATACAGAGTGAAGGGTATGGGCTCCACAGTAATGATTAGCCATTGAAACAGAAAGCAGAGACTCACTAAGGGAGGGAGAGTTAGCCCACTCAGAGGCATAGGAGAGTAATAAAAGGTTCTGTACACTTTCCATTCTGTGTAAGAATGGACCAACTGCAGTGGTGTTCGTGTATATGGAAAGGAAATGGTTGGAAATAGTAGTGTGTGTAATCCGAGCAGTGGGAGATAAATGTTCTCTCATAGAAAAGTCTAGCAAAGAACCACTTCAAAACACTACAGCATGTATCATTTACTAGCGATTACATTTAAAGTGGGATAGAACGGAGATGTAAGCTGAGGTAAAAAACATGCATGAGGAAATTGTGGTGTTGTAAAGTTGAATCAAAACACATTATGACCCCTGGGCTAGTTAGTTGTTCAAATAGCAGCCAAAAGACGAAATCAACATCCTTCCCATAAAGCAAATCACATGCAGAAGCCCTTTCATTAAACAAATACTCTTTTTGACAATTTACAAGAGACAAAGTAGAGAAACTATAGGAAACTAATGGGAAGGGGAGGGAAATTTGGGAAATCAGGAATTAAAACCACATCTGCCGTATCGACTCAATGGACCTGTAGCATGTTGACTAACCATTAGGCTATGGCTCCAACAACTCTCTGAAATATTAATATGCAGATATCAAACTATTGAAAAATGCAGCTTGGTGTGCTAGAGGCTTTTATGTGCATGGCTGGATGTTAAGAGCAAGTATCCATGCCAATCCATGGTGGTAAAATATTTAAAGAGGCATCTAGCACTGGGCTTTAGGATCAGCTAATCTGCAAGGTCATCCAAAAACAGGGGTTTACAATTCTAGCATCTTCCCATAGGTTGCTTTAGGAGATTGCCAGTTGGATATGAAACCGCATTCCCAGTGTCTTGAACAGGGAACATGAGTTGACCTCCAGCCCAGAGATACTCCAACACTCCAGCACATTGCCAAAAGAAAAGTTATTCTATTGGAAAGCCTGCTTGCAAAAGACACACACATGGACTGGAGACCACATGCTGAGTAGCCACATCAAAGAGTGCTAATGAATTCATGTTTAATACCACACACAAGCAGCGTCTCTGGGAATGTGAGGAAACTGCACATTTAGGTCTTAAGCTCTCTGTGTGTGTGTGTGTGTGTGTGTGTGTGTGTGTGTGTGTGTGTGTACTTGATAAATAATTGGATATTCATGCTTCCCTTTGCAATTCTTTGTCTTTCTAGGATACAACTGCAACATTGAAAGTCTCACTTGATGCGTTTTCTTTTGTGCTTCCAGAAAACCAGCACAAATAATCAGACTTCAAATTCCAGTCTATATATGAAGACTTCAGATGCAAAAGCCTCTAAGTCCGTCTGACATTTTTCTTTAAAATAAGCATTTTTGTCAGGCTCCTATGTATAGGTTTCTACCCAAGTACCAGTACTTCTGAATGGGCTCATATTTTATGAATGTATACTATATGCGGATCATATGATATCTATCATATCATATCTATATATGTGATATAAGTGGATCAAAAGTTTGCATTCATATGCTGTATTTTGACATCTCAGATTGGATCTGCTGTAATAAGCCTGTCCAGGCTGTTTCATTCATGGCCTTCTGGTTAAAATATGCACCAATTGCCAAGCACCATACGCTCCACTCTGGGCATCAGTATGGCAAACTGAGTTGACACCAGGCTGCATAAATCCTGGCTTCAAGTTGGGTGGATTGGTGCTAGCAGTGGTAGACTCACTATTTTCATGCTTTTTTTTTTTGAGCTCCAGAGTGTCAAATGAAGTCAAGTGAAGATCTCATAGATCAGTTGGCGGCATTAACTGACAATGGCCAGAAAAACAAACAAAACAATGGGCAAAGAATAAATCAACTAAATTCAGACCAGAGTGTTTGACTGGAGCCTTTCCAGGCTTTGCAAACACTCGACCTTGAATTTCATCAGATGTGTGTGGGAGAGGGTGGAGGGCCAAGGGCATCCAAACAATCCTGGATTTATCCTCCCTGATCTAAGAGCATTAACTTACAACAGTCCAATTCAACTTTGATTATGGCATGCCACAAAATCTCCTAATCTGACACCCGCACAGGAAAAATTGTGCATACACACAGACGCTTACACGCACATCCTCCTGTTCGACTTTCATTAGCACAGCCTGCGCTCCTTATCCCACTATGGACAGATGGAGGGATTCATCCCTGATGTGGGTCTGAAGGAAAGGGTGACAGAGGGATGCTAGGAAGAAAAGGAGTTATGTTTACACACAGAGAACATACAGATAAGAGTTTTTAAATTATCTACAGCCCTCCCAGAGGGTGAAGGGGCTACGGCCACCAAAATCTGATGGGACTTCAGGATGCTCAGGAGAGAGCAACAAAAGGTCACACTCAACACAAATAATGTGTAACGCAGTTAATCTTCAGTGTCAATTAAAATCTTCTAAAAACAAAATCACACTGAACTCAAATTGAAGCACTGCTGCCAATGCATACATACAATATCAGATTTTCACTACATGATTATCGTGGGAAAAAGAATTCACGATAATGATATTGTGATATAGATGGACTTTGTGTATCCTCTTTTCTTCATCAATAAATTACACAATACAAGCGTAGAGAGGCAGAGAGAGGAATTCATAACTACATTCATAACTCTACAAACTATGCACTGGCAAAAAAAATTTCATGTGCAGGTAGACTGTCTCCCTTTCATCTGTCATAGTAGCTACAAACTTTGTCTTTTTCAGTTTTTATGATGGTAGCAACTTGCAAAGGTGCAATACTGCCACTTACTATTTTGGAGTATAAACTGATGTTACTGGCGCTGGATTATTTACAATATTATCATGTGTAATATTTATATATATATTTTTTATAATCACAGTAATAGTCAATACCAGTACCAAGTTTTATGCAGAATGCATATTATGATACTAGTCATATCATCATATAAATATACAAGATATTTTATGTAAATTAACAACAAAAGAGTAATATCCCATTTCTGAGATCATTTATTTTCATGTGAAGGTCAAAGTGACGTTAGGGACTGAGCTGAATTTTTGTATTATATGATTGTTTCTAATGCTGTGAACTTGTCATTAACTGATGTGGTGTTTGATGTTTGCATGCATCAAACTTACTCAGATATTTACAGAAGTCATCAAAATCACAGCTCTCCCAGAATAGTGGCATTTCAAAGCAATGGATTGAGACCAAACAACGGTCAGACAAATCCAGTGGATCTGAGAGACATGTTGACATCTGCCTGTCCTCGCTCTCTCTCCCATTTTCCTTCTTTCTATTTCCTCCCTAGCTCTGATCAGAGGGAAAGTAATCCTCCACAGTAGCTCTCGGTTCAAACAGACTCTGTCAAACGCTTTCCATCTATCTTCCACTCCCTTACTCACACACATGCACAAATCACTTTCCTTCTCTTTTGCACACAAATGCATTTTTCCCCCTCACACACCTTTATCAAACAAGTCAGGGTCTTACTCGAGGATGAAAACGTGTTTGTCAGGGGGTGCTTTCTGCCTTGAGCAGGTACGCATCTCCTGCTGACCATAAAACATACTGCAGCCTGCTGTACTAGCTCTCACACACACACACTTTTCATACAGATTCCCATGGAGATGATGAACAACTAAGATACGCACACAATCATGCAAAGAACCACATTAACATACCTTCTATTTCCCACTTGGTCCACCTGCTATCTATGTCTCCTGATGGCCAGTGTCATGGTTGTTGTTTGCACTGAATGATATCTCCTCAGATAAAGACATTTCAATACCGTTAGGAGGCCTACTGAAAAGCAACTGATCCTCAATGTTAATAGGTTAGACTCCAAGCTCCTTCCTGTTGCCGTCTGCCATGCCCAGCTCACCATATAAACAAATGTCTTATCACTCATTACTAGGACTAGATGAGTTCTTGAAATCAATTAACTGATGTATTAGGAAGGCCACAAAGCAGTGGGCAATGCAAATGTGTGGACTGTGATTGGATGGGGTAAAATATGCACTTTAAAGGGATATTTAACTCTAAAATGACAATTGCATACCACAGAAGTCAATAAATGAAGACATAATTTTCATTTTTGGGTGAACTAAAAAAAAAGGAACCATTATGTGTCATTCCAGAGGATTTAAATCCTTATTTTTGCACATTAAACACTCATAGCCCAACAGAAGATGCAGATTACACACAACTGCGTAAAATACACTGATTCAAGAACAAAAAAAAAAAGCCTGTCTGACAGTCGAATTAAACGCTTAAGTCGTAAAGCCAACAGTGCATTATCAAAGCTGAACCAAACAGCCATCCGTCCATCCATCCAACATACTGGTCTATCACTACTCTTGAAGAAGTAAACAAGGGGTTGTTTTTTTTCTAAGCAGTTTTCAAAGGGCTGCTCAGCCAATCCTAACCAAGAGTATCTCTTAAACTTGAAGATGCCCTTGAAAAGCCTTTAGACAAGTGATGCTGATCCTGTAGACAAATCCGGTCTATTCTCACCTGAAGGTCTACTCTCATGCGTCTCAACATGTTCCACATTCCCTCAGGTCTCTCTCTTCACTTCCACATATGAGACAAGGGAAGCTAAACCACATCCTTGGTCAGTTACACCATGTTAGATCTGCATATTGAAATTTTGTGGGCTTACTACTGCCTTTTACATGTTCTTTCTCTCTGCTCACTCTGAACTTTTCCACACTAGATTAGTTTTCAATGACATTCATGAGAGGTCACCTCTCAGTGTTTAAGTGGGTGTCTTATTTATGATCCCAGCACTTGCTGAGAGACAAATGCACAGTTCAGCACCTTAAATCAAGATGTTAGCCACTTCCAGCACAAATATATTCAGCACACTAGAGTTTCAGAGCAGTGCTGTGCTGCTGCTGAATCTGCAGCGTTAAAAGCAAAAAAAAGTACATTTTAGCCGAGTTGTGAAATTATGAAATGCACATGAAGAGAGAGAAACACTAGGCAGTATGAAATATTGCTAATAAATGGCTCAGCAACTGTGTGCATATAAATACAAAAATTTATTAAAATAAAACATGCCGTTCAAAACAAAATAATCAAGTATTCAAATAAAATTACACTGTAAATTGTAGCGGCATCTAGCAGTGAGGTTTTGCAAACATCCACCGCTCACACCTGCCTTTTGAAGCACATAGAGAAGCTACGGTGGCCAACACAGGACAAAGATGTCATCATCTGAGACAGCAGAGAGTAGCTAGTGTTCTGTAGAGTAGTTTGTCCGTTTAGGGCTACTGTAGAAACCTGGCGGCGCAAAACTTCACTGTAAGGCGACCTGCAGTGTATTGAGATAGACCGTAATAAAAACCTAACTGTTCATTATGTAAGGTCTTTATACGCCACTGAAAACATTATTATGTATATTATATTGCATTTCTGTCAATAGATCCTCATAAATACTACACACTGCACCTTTAAATTAAAATATACATGTAATCAATCAATTAACAATATGAAACTTACATTAATGCGTAATATATGCAAGACATGACAGTGCTGGTATATCACTGAATGTATACACTCAGAAACACACCTTCATAGCGCACACACACACACACCACAGCATACACGTGTGAGCAGCAGTGAGGGGACAGTGGTGATGTGTCGATGAGGGGGGTGTGGATTTGATTTCTCACCCAGACTGAAGGCTTTTCCCTCCAGCTTTCCTCAAAGCAATCTTGGGGCGTTTCAGAGCCACTGATGCGGGTAATAAATCAGAGATCATAAAAGTTCATTTCCCACACAGCAGAGTCAGTAATATAGTACTGATGTGTGCCGGGCCCAGCCGGGGGGTGGGGTCTGACTGTCATCACTGCACGCCACATTTCATCAACTAAAGGAAAGATGGCTAAAGGTTTCAGCTGACTCGAGCTTAGTTTTGTCTTTAATAATGAACGTGACTAGATGGCAACAGCTGGCCCTAGATCAGTAACTGAACAGATTCTGTTATAGCCTAAAGGCAAACTGCCACAGTCAGGGTGAACTGAATAATGAAGTATGGAGGGCATGCATGTAAAAAAAAAAAAAAAAAAGTCAGAAATGATCTCTGAAACAGCCAACATTGTCTCCCACATCTTGATGTGGACCTTCTCATTTACTCATTTGGGAAAACAAATCCAAATACATAACCTTGCTGTGCCACAGTTTACCAGCTAAACTTCAGATGACCCACCTAGAACTGGTCTACAAATAGTATTAATACACAATCTCCCCCAATACAGTTCAAACTGTGTTGGATGAACTGGACCTTTAAGATTAACTTCTTAGACATGAATGCCTGATAATCACAAGATTTGGACTGATTATTATAAACCGTTAAACTGTGTTTTTAATTTGTGTGTGTGAGGGGGATGGAATAATCGTGGGATTTTGGCCCAGATACACACCACTGGATTCAACACTGCTAATCCAACTTATACCCTCCCAATCTCCACACACATACGCACACTCATCTCAGTGTTCCTTAAGTGGAATTATGGATTAAGTCTTTCCTCCTGTAGTTTTCCATTCAAAATAATCTCAGAACTCAGCAAGACTCGTGCATTTCTGGTGCAGGTCCATTTTGCTAAATTTTCCTCAAAACAAGTACATGAAATGTGGAAAAACATTGTTCCTGTGCCATTATCATTACAGCTGTGGTGTGGTCTGTTCTCATAGAATTACAGTATTTATTAAAACTTTAGCTAAAATTATCATTAAGGGCCAGATTTACTAACAGCTTGCTCCAGCGCAAACCCTCTTTTGGAGTTAAACAACTGTCAGGATTTACTAAAGATACGCAGTGATAAATTAGTGCTGAAAAGGCGTGAACAAGGTTATTTTTGCGGCCGACCTTATTGCATATGCATTTATAGGAGTTTACCTTTCAAGCACAAAAATCATGGACCGCATTTAAATGAATAACATGATTTACAAAGGTTTGCGCTCATCAATTTACTGGTGTTTGCGCCATTATTTACCACCCAAAAAAAGCACGCCTTAAACCAGATGCTAATGGGTAGATTGTGCTAGCCATTATGGAAATGACCAGGCTGTGTCTGTGTTCATTAATTTGCACGTCGTCAGTAGATCATGCACAGAACTGTCCACTCCCATCGGTGCTTTTCTCGAATTGCGTTCTCGCCCTAATTTGCCCTGTTTAGTACATCTGGCACTAAATGTATCATTCTTTGGTGTGAATGGCCTTTAAGACTGGGCATAAACATTAGGAACATGACCGCTGAATTCTAACACACTCAAACTTCAATAAGACTAGCTTTTCCTTTTAAATATAGTACTCTGAAAGCAGGTGCGTGCAGATTCAAAGCCTAAAATTAATCACTGCCCCATTGTAGTCAGTTGAACACACTGGAACGGCTTGGAACCATATTGTAATTGCCAGCGAGGCTGTACAGTTCTGTCAGCTCCGCCACTGTTCCAGAAAAAAACCCATTTTCTTACAGACTCACACAAGTGATAAATCACCACCTCAACATTAACTGTGAATGGACAGAAGGAGAGAGAATAGAGATGGAAACAGTTTTCCAAAAGGTCACAAGAAAAGCAACTAAAATTGTGCTTCTAACAAAGCAAAAAATAAAAAATAAAAAAAATAAAAAACTTACTGTATTAGTATTACTGCTTGGAACATCAAGAGATGAATCAAATAACAGATGCAACACAAAAGTCAACAAAACCAACCGGTATAATCATAAGGCAGCAGAGAGTTTAAGAACAAGGTAAAATGCAATTTTTGCATGCATGGAATTTTATTGGATTTCTCCTCCCCATGCAAAAATGTATTTACTTTGTATTTCAAGTCTGTTTATATTAGAGCTTTTGTGATTACAGTCGGTTTCTGAAGAATCATGCTGTGAGACAAGTCAATATCTGCTCATGGCAAGTCTTATGAAGTTATTCTAATAACACATTATTCAGACAACCATAGCTGTTAAATTACTGCTAAGAATGAGTTCAAGAAATGACTCCGTCATTTTGGAGGAATTACATCTAAAGTGTAGGAGTCATCAATAAACGGCATGTGCGCTTGCTCTCTCCCTCTCTCACACACACACACACACACACAAATGGTCGGGACATGTCAATAAAGGCGAAAGCAACCCCATCCCACAAAACTATCTCTGTGTTTCACTATGGTTTCCCAGTCACACTGATTCTCAATAGCACCATTCAAGTGCTGATGATAAAAACGTTTGCATGAGCACACACACACAGACCCACAAGCATGTAGTGTGAGTGAAGATGTCACACTGGTAATGGCCTGGAGGCAAACCGTCATGGACGTCATATGTAGAGATAATGAAGAACGAGGTGCACACAGAAGTTTCTTTGAGTAAGGCTGACCGTGATGTGCTCACTTCCATCCATGTGCGTGTGAGTAGACAGATGAGCTATTGTCCACCAATGGTAGATTACACACCACTCGAGTGTCGCAAGTGGCTACAAAAACATATGCAGATGAGCCTGATCAATATGCATTTTATACTAATTAAATGTAAATTCAGTCTGTGGTTGACGGCGGAATCATTTTCTGAACTTTTTGCCACAACTTTCTCGTTGAACGAGCTGCGGGTGCCGCTGTGCCCAGCCTTCTGCGCCTGGCCTGACGCCAGCGCTCTTCTCCTCATCATCTGTGTGCAGGAGTCAGGACGGGAAGATAGCACTCCATTCTGTTTTCTATTTACCTTCCACCCTCGCTCTGTTTGTCAGAGCCCTTGGCGTAAACACGGAAGGCTGCTTTCTGGTCCTTTCAGCA
The DNA here is from genome assembly GCA_018749465.1 of Paracanthobrama guichenoti. Lineage (NCBI taxonomy): Eukaryota > Metazoa > Chordata > Actinopteri > Cypriniformes > Gobionidae > Paracanthobrama > Paracanthobrama guichenoti. The sequence continues at coordinate 9,447,346 of CM031946.1, forward strand.
AGGGGCTCCTGTGGTTTGTGATGAAAGAAACGCAATTCATTCCTCTTTTCTTTCCCTTTCCGCAGTTGGTCAGGCTGTATAGTTTGATTTTCTACACGCTTAACCACGTCACATTTCTTGCGCGAGTGAATCCGAGGGGTCTGGGTGAGCATGCATGACCGTTCCTCTCAGAAACTAAATCACAGTGACACTGGAAAAGTGGAAATAACCTGTGCATTTACCATGTTTACCTTCCCTTTTTACTCTAAGAGGAAGTTCCATCCCAAAGCACTGCAGTGACATGAATCGCTCTGACAAGATTCTAATAATCACCTTCATTCATGGTAGCTGTGCCAGATAAAAATCCAATGAGGGCTTGAAAACGCTTATCTTGAAGGTGCTGGAAAAATACAGGATGGCAGGAGCACAAACCGCTGCTGGGGAGAATCGTGCAACAGCTATTAATTCCTTGTCTGCATCCCTAAAATGCTACAGCACAATTTATAACCCTGAAAAATGTGTGGACTCCTATAAAGGAGGAATAATTAACACTCAGCATTTAGTGTCCGATATTGGATTATTCAATTGAACTGTGCTGATTTATGGAATGAGTTTGAACATTCCCCTTGAATTGTATCAATGCCCATGATGACAGCATCAAAGACTCACTGGCGCCCTCTAGCCCACACTGCAGTTGTGATTTATATGTGTATGTCTGTGTGTGGTGAGGTACATTAAGAGGGATAATGGAGCTAAAAAGTCATGTTTCCATGGGAACACTTATAGATGTGTGAGTGGGTGGCAGAGGGACTGAAGCTCACTGATACAACAGAGATGCCCAATGCACAGAACACAGAGAAAGAAAACCACATACACATTCACAGTCGAATGCAAATGCAGACATACACACTGCCGAGCTTCAATGCATCGGTTATACAGTACAGACATACAACATGGTTACAGTTTGCTGAATGGAAGCCAAGAGAGTGAAAAACATGTTGGTTTGTTTAGTCCAATGCGTACTGTCAGGCTGAATTAAACCTTACCTTGGCAACCCAGAATGCACAAACGTCAAAGGCAAATGTACCACGCTTTATCTCCAGACAAACGTTAAAGAGATTGGAGTCGACTCGTCTCAAATCACAGTACAATTCCCTGAAGGGTCAGGGACACAATCTTATTTCAAGAGGAAAAATACATTGTCCTAACGTTGAATGGAAAGATATCTTCATGTTCAACATAAAAATCCACCAGTTGCTGGAATCTGCCCCTCTCAGAATGGATATTAAGAGCACAGGAAGGAAGTTAGGATGCACAGCATAGAAATTCTGTGTAGATGGCACCATGTTACCATCTACAATCTATCTACTAGCTTCTGATATTTTCTTTTTGGAAGTACAAGAAAATAATTTTTAAAACTTGTTAGTCTGTTGTAGTCTGACGCCACTTTAAAACCGAGACGTAAGGAGGATGTTTCAAACAGCGAGTTCACCTACAAAAGGAATAAGATACATATGCCTGTCTGCAGGTTTCAAATCATTTCATGCATCTGAAACAAAACTAATTTATTACCTGTCACGCATGGCTTAGCAGAGGCAAATATAAAGCCGGCATAGAGGGATGTTTTCAATATAATCCTTGTGACCTAACCCCTGGGAAGATCTGCACCAGAAACATTCTGTTCTGCTCTCTTTCCTCAGGTATATTACTGAAACTACACTGAGGAGAGGTCATATCAAGTTCTTCATAGCAAAATGTTCCAAATTTGGAACAATCTAAAGCCCTGTTCAATGACATTGCATTGGCGGCTGTAGTAGTGGTACGTCTTCTGAATGACGTTACTGGAGGGCTGTGTAACAGGCCACTGGTTTTGAAAAATCGGATTACAAATTAGATGAGAGTAAAATTGTCATTTTTATTACTGCTAAAAAATGAACACAGAGGAAAACATTTGTATAGTAAATTGAGAAAGTGCATAATGCATCACATCATGAACAAGATGAACTATCATCAATATCACAATTGACTGAATGCAGACAATGTTTTTTTCAGCAACTCTCATTGAAATCCAATGACTTCTGGTTGCTCTTCCACCCCCAAAACTTTGTGTGAACAGGGCTTAAGGTTAAGTGCTAACCTTTGGGTTACTAGACCAGATGTTTAACTACTAAGATAAGG
>CM031946.1:9455458-9489912 GCA_018749465.1 Paracanthobrama guichenoti
TGGTGATATAAGTCAGAATTGGGAGATATAAAGTCAGAGGTGGAGTGATATAAAGTCAGAATTGAGAGATATGAAGTCAGAATTGAGTGATATAAAGTCCAAATTGTGAGATATAAAGTCAGAATTGAAGTGATATAAAAGTCAGAATTGAGAGATATAAAGTCAGAATTGTAGGAGATATAAAGTCAGAATTGAGTGATATAAAGTCAGAATTAGGAGATATAAAGTCAGAATTAGGTGATATAAAGTCAAATTGTGAGATATAAAGTCAAGGGTGTAGAGTGATATAAAGTCAAATTGAGTATATAAAGTCAAATTGTGAGTGATATAAGTCAGAATTGTGAGATATAAAATCAGAATTGAAGATGATATAGAGTCAGAATTGTGAGTGATATAAAGTCAAATTTAGAGATACTAAAGTCAGAATTGAGAGTGATATAAAGTCAGAATTGAGAGTGATATAAGAAGTCAGAATTGTGGTGGTAAGAGTCAGAATTGAGAATATATAAGTCAGGGTGTAGGAGGTGAGATGAAGTCAGAGGTGTGAGTGATATAAAGTCAAATTGTGAGTGATAAAGTCAGAGATTGAAGTGATATAAGTCAAATTGAAGTGATATAAGTCAGAATTGAGTGATATATAAATTAAGAATTGAGAGATATAAAGTCAGAATTGTGAGATATAAAGTCAGAATTGAGAGTGATATAAGTCAGTGTGAGATATGAGTCAGAATTGGAATTGAGTGATATGAAGTCAAATTAAGAGATATATAAGTCAAATTGAGTGATATAAAGTCAGAGGAGTGTAGGTGATATAAAGTCAGAATTGAGTGATATAAAGTCAGAATTGAGTGATATAAAGTCAGAATTGGCAGAAGGATATAAAGTCAGAATTGAGAGAGATATAAGGTCAGAATTGAGCAGTGATATAAAGTCAGAATTCAAGTGATATAAAGTCAGAATTGAGATATAAAGTCAGAATTGAGAGTGATATACAAAGTCAGAATTGAGAGAGTGATATAAAGAGTCAAATTGAAAGTGATATAAAGTCAGGAATCTGTGAGATATAAAGTCAGAATTGATATAAAGTCAGAATTGAAAGATATAAAGTCAGAATTGAGAGTGATATAAAGTCAGAATTGAGAGATATAAAGTCAGAATTGAGAGGATATAAAGTCAGAATTGAGAGATATAAAGTCAGAATTGAGTGAGTTATAAAGTCAGAATTGAGAGATATATAAAGTCAGAATTGAGAGATATAAAGTCAGAATTGTGAGATATAAAGTCAGAATTGGAGATATAAAGTCAGAAATTGAGAGATATAAAGTCAGAATTGAGAGATATAAAGTCAGAATTGAGAGATATAAAGTCAGAATTGTGAGATATAAAGTCAGAATATAAAGTCAAATTGAGAGATATAAGTCAGAATTGAGAGATATAAAGTGTGTGAGATATAAAGTCAGAATTGAGAGTGATATAAAGTCAGAATTGAGAGATATAAAGTCAGAATTGAGTGATATAAAGTCAGAATTGAGAGATATAAAGTCAGAATTGTGAGATATATAAAGTCAGAATTCAGAGATAAATCAGAATTGTGAGATATAAAGTCAGAATTGAGAGTGATATAAAGTCAGAATTGAGTGATATAAAGTCAGAATTGTGAGATATAAAGTCAGAATTGAGTGATATAAAGTCAGAATTGAGTGATATAAAGTCAGAATTGAGAGATATAAAGTCAGAATTGAGAGTGATATAAAGTCAGAATTGAGTGATATAAAGTCAGAATTGAGAGTGATATAAAGTCAGAATTGAGAGATATAAAGTCAGAATTGAGTGATATAAAGTCAGAATTGTGAGATATAAAGTCAGAATTGAGAGATATAAGTCAGAATTGTGAGATATAAAGTCAGAATTGAGTGATATAAAGTCAAATTGAGAATTGTGAGGATATAAAGTCAGAATTGAGAGTGATATAAAGTCAGAGTTGAGAGTGATATAAAGTCAGAATTGAGAGTGATATAAAGTCAGAATTAAAGAGAGAGTGATATAAAGTCAGAATTGTGAGATATAAAGTCAGAATTGAGAGATATAAAGTCAGAATTGAGTGATATAAAGTCAGAATTGTGAGATATAAAGTCAGAATTGTGGATGAGATATAAAGTCAGAATTGAGAGGATATAAAGTCAGAATTGAGAGATATAAAGTCAGAATTGAGAGTGATATAAAGTCAGAATTGAGAGATATAAAGTCAGAATTGTGAGATATAAAGTCAGAATTGAGAGATATAAAGTCAGAATTGTGAGATATAAAGTCAGAATTGTGAGATATAAAGTCAGAATTGAGAGATATAAAGTCAGAATTGAGAGGATATAAAGTCAGAATTGAGAGATATAAAGTCAGAATTGAGAGATATAAAGTCAGAATTGAGAGATATAAAGTCAGAATTGAGAGTGATATAAAGTCAGAATTGAGAGTTATAAAGTCAGAATTGAGAGAGTGATATAAAGTCAGAATTGGAGTGATATAAAGTCAGAATTGAGAGTGATATAAAGTCAGAGATTGAGAGTTATAAAGTCAGAATTGAGAAGTGATATAAAGTCAGAATTGAGTGATATAAAGTCAGAATTGTGAGATATAAAGTCAGAATTGAGTGATATAAAGTCAGAATTGAGTGATATAAAGTCAGAATTGAGAGATATAAAGTCAGAATTGTGAGTGATATAAAGTCAGAATTGAGAGTGATATAAAGTCAGAACTGAGAGATATAAAAGTCAGAATTGAGTGATATAAAGTCAGAATTGAGAATTGTGAGATATAAAGTCAGAATTGAGTGATATAAAGTCAGAATTGTGAGTTATAAAGTCAGAATTGAGAGTGATATAAAGTCAGAATTGGGTGATATAAAGTCAGAATTGAGTGATATAAAGTCAGAATTGAGGAATTGAGATATAAAGTCAGAATTGAGAGATATAAAGTCAGAATTGAGAGATATAAAGTCAGAATTGAGAGTGATATAAAGTCAGAATTGAGAGATATAAAGTCATAATTGTGAGATATAAAGTCAGAATTGAGAGATATAAAGTCAGAATTGAGTGATATAAAGTCAGAATTGAGTTATATAAAGTCAGAATTGTGAGTTATAAAAGTCAGAATTGAGAGTGATATAAAGTCAGAATTGAGTGATATAAAGTCAGAATTGAGTGATATAAAGTCAGAATTGAGATATAAAGTCAGAATTGAGAGATATAAAGTCAGAATTGAGAGATATAAAGTCAGAATTGAGAGATATAAAGTCAGAATTGAGTGATATAAAGTCAGAATTGAGAGATATAAAGTCAGAATTGAGTGATAAAGTCAGAATTGTGAGATATAAAGTCAGAATTGAGAGTGATATAAAGTCAGAATTGAGTGATATAAAGTCAGAATTGAGAGTAAAGTATAAAGTCAGAATTGAGATATAAAGTCAGAATTGAGAGTGATATAAAGTCAGAATTGAGAGATATAAAGTCAGAAATTGAGAGAGATATAAAGTCAGAATTGAGATATAAAGTCAGAATTGAGTGATATAAAGTCAGAATTGAGAGATATAAAGTCAGAATTTGAGTGATATAAAGTCAGAATTGAGTGATATAAAGTCAGAATTGTGATATAAAGTCAGAATTGAGAGTGATATAAAGTCAGAGTGATATAAAGTGAGATATAAAGTCAGATTGAGGATATAAAGTGAGAGTGATATAAAGTCAGAATTGTGAGGATATAAAGTCAGAATTGAGAGATATAAAGTCAGAATTGATATAAAGAGTGAGGTGATATAAAGTCATTGTGAGATATTGAGTGATATATAAAGTCAGAATTGAGAGATATAAAGTCAGAATTGAGAGTGATATAAAGTCAGAATTGAGTGATATAAAGTCAGAATTGTGAGATATAAAGTCAGAATTGAGAGATATAAAGTCAGAATTGAGTGATATAAAGTCAGAATTGAGAGATATAAAGTCAGAATTGAGGTGAAGATATAAAGTCAGATTGAGAGATATAAAGTCAGATTGTGAGTGATATAAAGTCAGAATTGAGAGATATAAAGTCAGAATTGAGAGATATAAAGTCAGAATTGTGAGATATAAAGTCAGAATTGAGAGTGATATAAAGTCAGAATTGAGAGTGATATAAAGTCAGAATTGAGAGTGATATAAAGTCAGAATTGAGATATAAAGTCAGAATTGAGAGTGATATAAAGTCAGAATTGAGAGTGATATAAAGTCAGAATTGAGAGTGATATAAAGTCAGAATTGTGAGATATAAAGTCAGAATTGAGAGTGATATAAAGTCAGAATTGAGGTGATATAAAGTCAGAATTGAGAGTGATATAAAGTCAGAATTGAGAGATATAAAGTCAGAATTGTGAGATATAAAGTCAGAATTGAGAGATATAAAGTCAGAATTGTGAGATATAAAGTCAGAATTGAGAGATATAAAGTCAGAATTTGAGTGATATAAAGTCAAATTGTGAGATATAAAGTCAGAATTGAGAGATATAAAGTCAGAATTGTGAGATATAAAGTCAGAATTGAGAGATATAAAGTCAGAATTGTGAGATATAAAGTCAAATTGAGAGATATAAAGTCAGAATTGAGAGATATAAAGTCAGAATTGAGTGATATAAAGTCAGAATTGTGAGATATAAAGTCAAATTGATGAGAGATATAAAGTCAGAATTGTGAGATATCAAAAGTCAGATATAAAGTCAGAATTGAGAGTGATATAAAGTCAGAATTAGTGATATAAAGTCAGAATTGTGAGATATAAAGTCAGAATTGAGTGATATAAAGTCAGAATTGAGTGATATAAAGTCAGAATTGAGTAGAGATATAAAGTCAGAATTGAGAGTGATATAAAGTCAGAATTGAGTGATATAAAGTCAGAATTGAGAGTGATATAAAGTCAGAATTGAGAGATATAAAGTCAGAATTGAGTGATATAAAGTCAGAATTGTGAGATATAAAGTCAAATTGTGAGATATAAAGTCAGAATTGAGAGATATAAAGTCAGAATTGAGTGATATAAAGTCAGAATTGTGAGATATAAAGTCAGAATTGAGAGTGATATAAAGTCAGAGTTGAGAGTGATATAAAGTCAGAATTGAGAGTGATATAAAGTCAAATTGAGTGATATAAGTCAGAATTGTGAGATATAAAGTCAGAATTGAGAGATATAAAAGTCAGGAATTGAGTGATATAAAGTCAGAATTGTGAGATATAAAGTCAGAATTGTGAGATATAAAGTCAGGAATTGAAGAGTGATATAAAGTCAGAATTGAAGAGTGATATAAAGTCAGAATTGAGAATTGGGAAAGAGTGATATAAAGTCAGAATTGAGAGATATAAAGTCAGAATTGTGAGATATAAAGTCAGAATTGTGAGATAAAGTCAGAATTGTGAGATATAAAGTCAGAATTGTGAGATATAAAGTCAGAATTGAGAGATATAAAGTCAGAATTGAGAGATATAAAGTCAGAATTGTGAGATATAAAGTCAGAATTGAGAGATATAAAGTCAGAATTGAGAGATATAAAGTCAGAATTGAGAGTGATATAAAGTCAGAATTGAGAGTTATAAAGTCAAATTGAGAGTGATATAAAAAGTCAGAATTGAGTGATATAAAGTCAATTGTGAGTGATATAAAGTCAGAATTGAGAGTTATAAAGTCAAATTGAGAGTGATATAAAGTCAGAATTGAGTGATATAAAGTCAGAATTGTGAGATATAAAGTCAGAATTGAGTGATATAAAGTCAGAATTGAGTGATATAAAGTCAGAATTGAGAGATATAAAGTCAGAATTGTGAGTGATATAAAGTCAGAATTGTGAGTGATATAAAGTCAGAACTGAGAGATATAAAGTCAAATTGAGTGATATAAAGTCAGAATTGAGGTGATATAAAGTCAGAATTGAGTGATATAAAGTCAAATTGTGAGTTATAAAGTCAGAATTGAGAGTGATATAAAGTCAGAATTGAGTGATATAAAGTCAGAATTGAGTGATATAAAGTCAGAATTGAGATATAAAGTCAAATTGAGAGATATAAAGTCAGAATTGAGAGATATAAAGTCAGAATTGAGAGTGATATAAAGTCAGAATTGAGAGATATAAAGTCATAATTGTGAGATATAAAGTCAGAATTGAGTGATATAAAGTCAGAATTGAGTGATATAAAGTCAGAATTGAGTTATATAAAAGTCAGAATTGTGAGTTATAAAGTCAGAATTGAGAGTGATATAAAGTCAAATTGAGTGATATAAAGTCAGAATTGAGTGATATAAAGTCAGAATTGAGATATAAAGTCAGAATTGAGAGATATAAAGTCAGAATTGAGAGATATAAAGTCAGAATTGAGAGATATAAAGTCAGAATTGAGTGATATAAAGTCAGAATTGAGAGAGATATAAAGTCAGAATTGAGTGATATAAAGTCAGAATTGTGAGATATAAAGTCAGAATTGAGAGTGATATAAAGTCAGAATTGAGAGTGATATAAAGTCAGAATTGAGAGTGATATAAAGTCAGAATTGAGATATAAAGTCAGAATTGAGTGATATAAAGTCAGAATTGAGAGTGATATAAAGTCAGAATTGAGAGTGATATAAAGTCAGAATTGTGAGATATAAAGTCAGAATTGAGAGATATAAAGTCAGAATTGAGAGTGATATAAAGTCAGAATTGAGAGTGATATAAAGTCAGAATTGAGAGATATAAAGTCAGAATTGTGAGATATAAAGTCAGAATTGAGAGATATAAAGTCAGAATTGTGAGATATAAAAGTCAGAATTGAGAGATATAAAGTCAGAATTGAGAGTGATATAAAGTCAGAATTGTGAGATATAAAGTCAGAATTGAGAGATATAAAGTCAGAATTGTGAGATATAAAGTCAGAATTGAGAGATATAAAGTCAGAATTGTGAGATATAAAGTCAGAATTGAGAGATATAAAGTCAGAATTGAGGAGATATAAAGTCAGAATTGAGTGATATAAAGTCAGAATTTGTGAGATATAAAGTCAAATTGTGTGAGATATAAAGTCAGAATTGTGAGATATAAAGTCAGATATAAAGTCAGAATTGAGAGTGATATAAAGTCAGAATTGAGTGATATAAAGTCAAATTGTGAGATATAAAGTCAGAATTGAGTGATATAAAGTCAGAATTGAGTGATATAAAGTCAGAATTGAGAGATATAAAGTCAGAATTGAGAGTGATATAAAGTCAGAATTGAGTGATATAAAGTCAGAATTGAGAGTGATATAAAGTCAGAATTGAGAGATATAAAGTCAGAGAATTGAGTGATATAAAGTCAGAATTGTGAGATATAAAGTCAGAATTGTGAGATATAAAGTCAGAATTGAGAGATATAAAGTCAGAATTGAGTGATATAAAGTCAGAATTGTGAGATATAAAGTCAAATTGAGAGTGATATAAAGTCAGAGTTGAGAGTGATATAAAGTCAGAATTGAGAGTGATATAAAGTCAGAATTGAGAGTGATATAAAAGTCAGAATTGTGAGATATAAAGTCAGAATTGAGAGATATAAAGTCAGAATTGAGTGATATAAAGTCAGAATTGTGAGATATAAAGTCAGAATTGTGAGATATAAAGTCAGAATTGAGAGTGATATAAAGTCAGAATTGAGTGATATAAAGTCAGAATTGAAGTGATATAAAGTCAGAATTGAGAGATATAAAGTCAAATTGTGAGATATAAAGTCAGAATTGAGAGATATAAAGTCAAATTGTGAGATATAAAGTCAGAATTGTGAGATATAAAGTCAGAATTGAGAGATATAAAGTCAAATTGAGAGATATAAAGTCAGAATTGTGAGATATAAAGTCAGAGAATTGAGAGATATAAAGTCAGAATTGAGAGATATAAAGTCAGAATTGAGAGTGATATAAAGTCAGAATTGAGAGTTATAAAGTCAGAATTGAGAGTGATATAAAGTCAGAATTGAGGTGATATAAAGTCAGAATTGTGAGTGATATAAAGTCAGAATTGAGAGTTATAAAGTCAGAATTGAGAGTGATATAAAGTCAGAATTGAGTGATATAAAGTCAGAATTGTGAGATATAAAGTCAGAATTGAGTGATATAAAGTCAGAATTGAGTGATATAAAGTCAGAAATGAGAGATATAAAGTCAGAATTGTGAGTGATATAAAGTCAGAATTGAGAGTGATATAAAGTCAGAACTGAGAGATATATAAAGTCAGAATTGAGTGATATAAAGTCAGAATTGAGTGATATAAAGTCAGAATTGAGTGATATAAAGTCAGAATTGTGAGTTATAAAGTCAGAATTGAGAGTGATATAAAGTCAGAATTGAGTGATATAAAGTCAGAATTGAGTGATATAAAGTCAGAATTGAGATATAAAGTCAGAATTGAGAGAGATATAAAGTCAGAATTGAGAGATATAAAGTCAGAATTGAGAGTGATATAAAGTCAGAATTGAGATATAAAGTCATAATTGTGAGATATAAAGTCAGAATTGAGTGATATAAAGTCAGAATTGAGTGATATAAAGTCAGAATTGAGTTATATAAAGTCAAATTGTGAGTTATAAAGTCAGAATTGAGAGTGATATAAAGTCAAATTGAGTGATATAAAGTCAGAATTGAGTGATATAAAGTCAAATTGAGATATAAAGTCAGAATTGAGAGATATATAAAGTCAGAATTGAGAGATATAAAGTCAGAAATTGAGAGATATAAAGTCAGAATTGAGTGATATAAAGTCAGAATTGAGGAGATATAAAGTCAGAATTGAGTGATATAAAGTCAGAATTGAGATGATATAAGTCAGAATTGTGATATAAAGTCAGAATTGAGAGTGATATAAAGTCAGAATTGTGAGATATAAAGTCAGAATTGAGAGTGATATAAAGTCAGAATTGTGAGATATAAAGTCAGAATTGTGAGTTATAAAGTCAGAATTGAGAGTGATATAAAGTCAGAATTGAGTGATATAAAGTCAGAATTGAGAGATATAAAGTCAGAATTGAGAGTGATATAAAGTCAGAATTGAGTGATATAAAGTCAGAATTGTGAGATATAAAGTCAGAATTGTGAGATATAAAGTCAGAATTGAGATATAAAGTCAGAATTGAGAGATATAAAGTCAGAATTGAGAGATATAAAGTCAGAATTGAGAGATATAAAGTCAGAATTGAGTGATATAAAGTCAGAATTGAGAGATATAAAGTCAGAATTGAGTGATATAAAGTCAGAATTGGAGTGATATAAAGTCAAATTGTGAGATATAAAGTCAGAATTGAGAGTGATATAAAGTCAGAATTGTGAGATATAAAGTCAGAATTGAGAGTGATATAAAGTCAGAATTGTGAGATATAAAGTCAGAATTGAGTGATATAAAGTCAGAATTGAGAGATATAAAGTCAGAATTGTGAGATATAAAGTCAGAATTGAGTGATATAAAGTCAGAATTGAGTGATATAAAGTCAGAATTGAGTTATATAAAGTCAGAATTGTGAGTTATAAAGTCAGAATTGAGAGTGATATAAAGTCAGAATTGAGTGATATAAAGTCAGAATTGAGTGATATAAAGTCAGAATTGAGATATAAAGTCAGAATTGTGAGATATAAAGTCAGAATTGAGTGATATAAAGTCAGAATTGTGAGTGATATAAAGTCAGAATTGAGTGATATAAAGTCAGAATTGAGAGATATAAAGTCAGAATTGAGAGATATAAAGTCAGAATTGAGTGATATAAAGTCAGAATTGTGGAGTGATATAAAGTCAGAATTGAGAGTGATATAAAGTCAGAATTGAGTGATATAAAGTCAGAATTGTGAGTGATATAAAGTCAGAATTGAGTGATATCAAGTCAGAATTGAGTGATATAAAGTCAGAATTGTGAGTGATATAAAGTCAGAATTAAGTGATATAAATTCAGAATTGAGAGTGATATAAAGTCAGAATTGAGAGTTATAAAGTCAGAATTGTGAGATATAAAAGTCAGAATTGAGAGATATAAAGTCAGAATTGTGAGTGATATAAAGTCAGAGTTGAGAGTGATATAAAGTCAGAATTGAGATATAAAGTCAGAATTGAGAGTGATATAAAGTCAGAATTGAGAGTGATATAAAGTCAGAATTGTGAGATATAAAGTCAAATTGAGAGATATAAAGTCAGAATTGAGTGATATAAAGTCAGAATTGTGAGATATAAAGTCAGAATTGTGAGATATAAAGTCAGAATTGAGAGTGATATAAAGTCAGAATTGAGAAGTGATATAAAGTCAGAATTGAGAGATATAAAGTCAGAATTGTGAGATATAAAGTCAGAATTGAGAGATATAAAGTCAGAATTGTGAGATATAAAGTCAGAATTGAGAGATATAAAGTCAGAATTGGCAGAGATATAAAGTCAGAATTGAGAGATATAAAGTCAGAATTGAGAGTGATATAAAGTCAGAATTAGAGAGTTATAAAGTCAGAATTGAGAGTGATATAAAGTCAGAATTGAGAGTGATATAAAGTCAGAATTGAGAGTGATATAAAGTCAGAATTGAGAGATATAAAAGTCAGAATTGTGGTGATATAAAGTCAGAATTGAGAGTGATATAAAGTCAGAATTGAGAGTGATATAAAGTCAGAATTGAGAGATATAAAGTCAGAATTGAGTGATATAAAGTCAGAATTGTGAGATATAAAGTCAGAATTGTGAGATATAAAGTCAAATTGTGAGATATAAAGTCAGAATTGTGAGATATAAAGTCAGATATAAAGTCAGAATTGAGAGTGATATAAAGTCAGAATTGAGAGATATAAAGTCAGAATTGAGAGTGATATAAAGTCAGAATTGAGTGATATAAAGTCAGAATTGTGAGATATAAAGTCAGAATTGAGTGATATAAAGTCAGAATTGAGGTGATATAAAGTCAGAATTGAGAGATATAAAGTCAGAATGTGTGAGTGATATAAAGTCAGAATTGAGAGTGATATAAAAGTCAGAACTGAGAGATATAAAGTCAGAACTGAGTGATATAAAGTCAGAATTGAGTGATATAAAGTCAGAATTGAGTGATATAAAGTCTGAATTGTGAGTTATAAAGTCAGAATTGTGAGATATAAAGTCAGAATTGAGTGATATAAAGTCAGAATTGAGAGTGATATAAAGTCAGAATTGTGAGATATAAAGTCAGAATTGAGATATAAAGTCAGAATTGAGAGATATAAAGTCAGAATTGAGAGTGATATAAAGTCAGAATTGAGTGATATAAAGTCAGAATTGAGAGAGATATAAAGTCAGAATTGAGAGTGATATAAAGTCAGAATTGAGTGATATAAAGTCAAATTGTGAGATATAAAGTCAGAATTGAGTGATATAAAGTCAGAATTGAGAGATATAAAGTCAGAATTGAGTGATATAAAGTCAGAATTGAGTGATATAAAGTCAGAATTGTGAGATATAAAGTCAGAATTGAGAGTGATATAAAGTCAGAATTGTGAGATATAAAGTCAGAATTGTGAGATATAAAGTCAGAATTGAGAGTGATATAAAGTCAGAATTGTGAGATATAAAGTCAGAATTGAGTGATATAAAGTCAGAATTGTGAGATATAAAGTCAGAATTGAGTGATATAAAGTCAGGTGTGAGATATAAAGTCAGAATTGAGTGATATAAAGTCAGAATTGTGAGATATAAAGTCAGAATTGAGTGATATAAAGTCAGAATTGTGAGATATAAAAGTCAGAATTGAGAGTGATATAAAGTCAAATTGAGAGATATAAAGTCAGAATTGTGAGATATAAAGTCAGAATTGAGTGATATAAAGTCAGAATTGAGTGATATAAAGTCAGAATTGAGTTATATAAAGTCAGAATTGTGAGTTATAAAGTCAGAATTGAGTGATATAAAGTCAGAATTGAGTGATATAAAGTCAGAATTGAGATATAAAGTCAGAATTGAGAGATATAAAGTCAGAATTGAGAGATATAAAGTCAGAATGTGAGTGATATAAAGTCAGAATTGAGAGATATAAAGTCAGAATTAGGTGATATAAAGTCAGAATTGAGTGATATAAAGTCAGAATTGTGAGATATAAAGTCAGAATTGAGAGTGATATAAAGTCAGAATTGTGAGATATAAAGTCAGAATTGAGTGATATAAAGTCAGAATTGTGAGATATAAAGTCAGAATTGTGAGTGATATAAAGTCAAATTGAGAGTGATATAAAGTCAGAATTGAAGTGATATAAAGTCAGAATTGAGAGAGATATAAAGTCAAATTGAGAGTGATATAAAGTCAGAATTGAGTGATATAAAGTCAAATTGTGAGATATAAAGTCAGAATTGTGAGATATAAAGTCAGAATTGTGAGATATAAAGTCAGAATTGAGAGATATAAAGTCAGAATTGAGAGATATAAAAGTCAAATTGAGAGATATAAAGTCAGAATTGAGTGATATAAAGTCAGAATTGAGAGATATAAAGTCAGAATTGAGTGATATAAAGTCAGAATTGAGTGATATAAAGTCAGAATTGTGAGATATAAAGTCAAATTGAGAGTGATATAAAGTCAGAATTGTGAGATATAAAGTCAGAATTGAGTGATATAAAGTCAGAATTGTGAGATATAAAGTCAGAATTGTGAGTGATATAAAGTCAGAATTGAGTGAGATATAAAGTCAAATTGAGAGTGATATAAAGTCAGAATTGTGAGTGATATAAAGTCAGAATTGTGAGATATAAAGTCAGAATTGAGTGATATAAAGTCAGAATTGAGAGAGATATAGTCAGAATTGAGAGATATAAAGTCAGAATTGAGAGATATAAAGTCAAATTGAGAGATATAAAGTCAGAGAATTGAGTGATATAAAGTCAGAATTGAGTGATATAAAGTCAGAATTGTGAGATATAAAGTCAGAATTGAGAGTGATATAAAGTCAGAATTGAGTGATATAAAGTCAGAATTGTGAGATATAAAGTCAGAATTGTGAGATATAAAGTCAGAATTGAGAGATATAAAGTCAGAATTGTGAGATATAAAGTCAGAATTGAGAGTGATATAAAGTCAGAATTGAGAGTGATATAAAGTCAGAATTGAGATATAAAGTCAGAATTGTGAGATATAAAAGTCAGAATTGAGTGATATAAAGTCAGAATTGAGAGTGATATAAAGTCAGAATTGAGAGATATATAAAGTCAGAATTGGTGATATAAAGTCAGAATTGGAGTGATATAAAGTCAGAATTGAGTGATATAAAGTCAGAATTGAGTTATATAAAGTCAGAATTGTGAGTTATAAAGTCAGAATTGAGAGATATAAAGTCAGAATTGAGTGATATAAAGTCAGAATTGAGTGATATCAAGTCAGAATTGAGTGATATAAAGTCAGAATTGTAGAGTGATATAAAGTCAGAATTAAGTGATATAAATTCAGAATTGAGAGTGATATAAAGTCAGAATTGAGAGTTATAAAGTCAGAATTGTGAGATATAAAGTCAGAATTGAGAGATATAAAGTCAGAATTGTGAGTGATATAAAGTCAAATTGTGAGTGATATAAAAAGTCAGAATTGAGAGTGATATAAAGTCAGAATTGTGAGATATAAAGTCAGAATTGAGAGATATAAAGTCAGAATTGTGAGTTATAAAGTCAGAATTGAGAGATATAAAGTCAGAATTGAGTGATATAAAGTCAAATTGTGAGTGATATAAAGTCAGAATTGAGAGTTATAAAGTCAGAATTGAGAGTGATATAAAGTCAGAATTGAGAGTTATATAAAGTCAAATTGTGAGTGATATAAAGTCAGAATTGAGAGTGATATAAAGTCAGAATTGTGAGATATAAAGTCAAATTGAGAGATATAAAGTCAGAATTGAGAGATATAAAGTCAGAATTGAGTGATATAAAGTCAGAATTGTGAGTGATATAAAGTCAGAATTGAGAGTTATAAAGTCAAATTGTGAGTGATATGAAGTCAGAATTGAGAGTGATATAAAGTCAGAATTGTGAGTGATATAAAGTCAGAATTGAGAGTGATATAAAGTCAGAATTGTGAGATATAAAGTCAGAATTGAGAGATATAAAGTCAGAATTGAGAGATATAAAGTCAGAATTGTGAGATATAAAGTCAGAATTGAGAGTGATATAAAGTCAGAATTGAGAGTGATATAAAGTCAGAATTGAGAGATATAAAGTCAGAATTGAGTGATATAAAGTCAGAATTGAGAGTGATATAAAGTCAGAATTGCGAGATATAAAGTCAGAATTGCGAGATATAAAGTCAGAATTGAGAGTGATATAAAGTCAGAATTGTGAGATATAAAGTCAGAATTGAGAGATATAAAGTCAGAATTGAGAGATATAAAGTCAGAATTGAGAGATATAAAGTCAAATTGTGAGGTGATATAAAGTCAGAATTGAGTGATATAAAGTCAGAATTGAGTGATATAAAGTCAAATTGAGTGATATAAAGTCAGAATTGTGGTGATATAAAGTCAGAATTGAGTGATATAAAGTCAGAATTGAGAGTGATATAAAGTCAGAATTGAGTGATATAAAGTCAGAATTGTGAGTGATATAAAGTCAGAATTAAGTGATATAAATTCAGAATTGAGTGAGTATATAAAGTCAGAATTGAGAGTTATAAAGTCAGAATTGTGAGATATAAAGTCAGAATTGAGAGATATAAAGTCAGAATTGTGAGTGATATAAAGTCAGAATTGAGAGATATAAAGTCAGAATTGAGATATAAAGTCAGAATTGTGAGTGATATGAAGTCAGAATTGTGAGTGATATAAAGTCAGAATTGAGAGATATAAAGTCAGAATTGTGAGTGATATAAAGTCAGAATTGAGAGATATAAAGTCAGAATTGTGAGATATAAAGTCAAATTGAGAGATATAAAGTCAGAATTGAGTGATATAAAGTCAGAATTGAGATATAAAGTCAGAATTGAGTGATATAAAGTCAGAATTGTGAGTGATATAAAGTCAGAATTGTGAGTGATATAAAGTCAGAATTGAGAGTTATAAAGTCAGAATTGAGAGTGATATAAAGTCAGAATTGAGAGTGATATAAAGTCAGAATTGAGATATAAAGTCAGAATTGAGTGATATAAAGTCAGAATTGAGAGATATAAAGTCAGAATTGAGTGATATAAAGTCAGAATTGCGAGATATAAAGTCAGAATTGAGAGATATAAAGTCAGAATTGAGAGTGATATAAAGTCAAATTGTGAGATATAAAGTCAGAATTGAGAGATATAAAGTCAGAATTCTGAGTGATATAAAGTCAGAATTGAGTGATATAAAGTCAGAATTGTGAGTGATATAAAGTCAGAATTAAGTGATATAAATTCAGAATTGAGAGTGATATAAAGTCAGAATTGAGAGTTATAAAGTCAGAATTGTGAGATATAAAGTCAGAATTGAGAGATATATAAAGTCAGAATTGTGAGTGATATAAAGTCAGAATTGAGAGATATAAAGTCAGAATTGAGATATAAAGTCAGAATTGAGGTGATATAAAGTCAGAATTGTGAGTGATATAAAGTCAGAATTGAGAGATATAAAGTCAGAATTGTGAGTGATATAAAGTCAGAATTGAGAGATATAAAGTCAGAATTGTGAGATATAAAGTCAGAATTGAGAGATATAAAGTCAGAATTGAGTGATATAAAGTCAGAATTGTGAGATATAAAGTCAGAATTGAGTGATATAAAGTCAGAATTGAGTGATATAAAGTCAGAATTGTGAGTGATATAAAGTCAGAATTGTGAGTGATATAAAGTCAGAATTGAGAGTTATAAAGTCAGAATTGAGAGTGATATAAAGTCAGAATTGAGAGTGATATAAAGTCAGAATTGTGAGATATAAAGTCAGAATTGAGAGTGATATAAAGTCAGAATTGAGAGATATAAAGTCAGAATTGAGTGATATAAAGTCAGAATTGCGAGATATAAAGTCAGAATTGAGAGATATAAAGTCAGAATTGAGAGTGATATAAAGTCAGAATTGTGAGATATAAAGTCAAATTGAGAGATATAAAGTCAGAATTCTGAGGTGATATAAAGTCAGAATTGAGAGTGATATAAAGTCAGAATTGAGTGATATAAAGTCAGAATTGTGAGATATAAAGTCAGAATTGAGAGATATAAAGTCAGAATTGAGAGATATAAAGTCAGAATTGTGAGATATAAAGTCAGAATTGAGAGATATAAAGTCAGAATTGAGAGATATAAAGTCAGAATTGAGTGATATAAAGTCAGAATTGAGTGATATAAAGTCAGAATTGAGTGATATAAAGTCAGAATTGTGAGATATAAAGTCAGAATTGTGAGATATAAAGTCAGAATTGAGAGATATAAAGTCAGAATTAAGTGATATAAAGTCAGAATTGTGAGTGATATAAAGTCAGAATTGAGAGATATAAAGTCAGAATTGAGTGATATAAAGTCAGAATTGAGTGATATAAAGTCAGAATTGAGTGATATAAAGTCAAATTGTGAGATATAAAGTCAGAATTGTGAGTGATATAAAGTCAGAATTGTGAGTGATATAAAGTCAGAATTGTGAGATATAAAGTCAGAATTGAGTGATATAAAGTCAGAATTGAGTGATATAAAGTCAGAATTGTGAGATATAAAGTCAGAATTGTGAGATATAAAGTCAGAATTGAGAGATATAAAGTCAGAATTGAGAGATATAAAGTCAAATTGTGAGATATAAAGTCAGAATTGAGAGATATAAAGTCAGAAATTGAGAGATATAAAGTCAGAATTGAGTGATATAAAGTCAGAATTAGAGATATAAAGTCAGAATTGTGAGATATAAAGTCAGAATTGAGAGTGATATAAAGTCAGAATTGTGAGATATAAAGTCAGAATTGAGAGATATAAAGTCAAATTCTGAGTGATATAAAGTCAGAATTGAGTGATATAAAGTCAGAATTGTGAGTGATATAAAGTCAAATGTAAGTGATATAAAGTCAAATTGAAGTGATATAAAGTCAGAATTGAGAGATATAAAGTCAGAATTGTGAGATATAAAGTCAGAATTGAGAGATATAAAGTCAGAATGAGATAAAGTCAGAATTGTGAGTGATATAAAGTCAAATTGAGAGATATAAAGTCAGAATTGAGATATATAAAGTCAGAATTGTGAGTGATATAAAGTCAGAATTGTGAGTGATATAAAGTCAGAATTGAGAGATATAAAGTCAGAATTGTGAGTGATATAAAGTCAGAATTGAGAGATATAAAGTCAGAATTGTGAGATATAAAGTCAGAATTGAGAGATATAAAGTCAGAATTGAGTGATATAAAGTCAGAATTGTGAGATATAAAGTCAGAATTGAGTGATATAAAGTCAGAATTGTGAGTGATATAAAGTCAGAATTGTGAGTGATATAAAGTCAGAATTGTGAGAGTTATAAAGTCAGAATTGAGAGTGATATAAAGTCAGAATTGAGAGTGATATAAAGTCAGAATTGTGAGATATAAAGTCAGAATTGAGAGTGATATAAAGTCAGAATTGAGAGATATAAAGTCAGAATTGAGTGATATAAAGTCAGAATTGCGAGATATAAAGTCAGAATTGAGAGATATAAAGTCAGAATTGAGAGTGATATAAAGTCAGAATTGTGAGATATAAAGTCAGAATTGAGAGATATAAAGTCAGAATTCTGAGTGATATAAAGTCAGAATTGAGTGATATAAAGTCAGAATTGAGAGATATAAAGTCAGAATTGTGAGATATAAAGTCAGAATTGAGAGATATAAAGTCAGAATTGAGAGATATAAAGTCAGAATTGTGAGATATAAAGTCAGAATTGAGAGATATAAAGTCAGAATTGTGAGATATAAAGTCAGAATTGAGTGATATAAAGTCAGAATTGAGTGATATAAAGTCAGAATTGAGTGATATAAAGTCAGAATTGTGAGATATAAAGTCAGAATTGTGAGATATAAAGTCAGAATTGTGAGATATAAAGTCAGAATTAAGTGATATAAATTCAGAATTGTGAGTGATATAAAGTCAGAATTGTGAGATATAAAGTCAGAATTGAGTGATATAAAGTCAGAATTGAGTGATATAAAGTCAGAATTGAGTGATATAAAGTCAGAATTGTGAGATATAAAGTCAAATTGAGAGTGATATAAAAGTCAGAATTGTGAGTGATATAAAGTCAGAATTGTGAGATATAAAGTCAGAATTGAGTGATATAAAGTCAGAATTGAGTGATATAAAGTCAGAATTGTGAGATATAAAGTCAGAATTGAGAGATATAAAGTCAGAATTGAGAGATATAAAGTCAGAATTGAGAGATATAAAGTCAGAATTGTGAGATATAAAGTCAGAATTGAGTGATATAAAGTCAGAATTGAGAGATATAAAGTCAGAATTGAGTGATATAAAGTCAGAATTGTGAGATATAAAGTCAGAATTGAGTGATATAAAGTCAGAATTGAGAGTGATATAAAGTCAGAATTGTGAGATATAAAGTCAGAATTGAGGAGATATAAAGTCAGAATTGAGTGATATAAAGTCAGAATTGTGAGTGATATAAAGTCAGAATTGAGAGATATAAAGTCAAATTGTGAGTGATATAAAGTCAGAATTGAGAGATATAAAGTCAGAATTGTGAGATATAAAGTCAGAATTGAGAGATATAAAGTCAGAATTGAGTGATATAAAGTCAGAATTGTGAGATATAAAGTCAGAATTGAGTGATATAAAGTCAGAATTGTGAGTGATATAAAGTCAGAATTGTGAGTGATATAAAGTCAGAATTAAGAGAGTTATAAAGTCAGAATTGAGTGATATAAAGTCAGAATTGAGAGTGATATAAAGTCAGAATTGTGAGATATAAAGTCAGAATTGAGTGATATAAAGTCAGAATTGAGTGAGATATAAAGTCAGAATTGAGTGATATAAAGTCAGAATTGCGAGATATAAAGTCAAATTGCAAGATATAAAGTCAGAATTGAGAGTGATATAAAGTCAGAATTGTGAGATATAAAGTCAGAATTGAGAGATATAAAGTCAGAATTCTGAGGTGATATAAAGTCAGAATTGAGAGTGATATAAAGTCAGAATTGAGAGTGATATAAAGTCAGAATTGTGAGATATAAAGTCAGAATTGAGAGATATAAAGTCAGAATTGAGAGATATAAAGTCAGAATTGTGAGATATAAAGTCAGAATTGAGAGATATAAAGTCAGAATTGTGAGATATAAAGTCAGAATTGAGTGATATAAAGTCAGAATTGAGTGATATAAAGTCAGAATTGAGTGATATAAAGTCAGAATTGTGAGATATAAAGTCAGAATTGTGAGATATAAAGTCAGAATTGTGAGATATAAAGTCAGAATTAAGTGATATAAAGTCAAATTGTGAGTGATATAAAAGTCAGAATTGTGAGATATAAAGTCAGAATTGAGAGATATAAAGTCAGAATTGAGAGATATAAAGTCAGAATTGTGAGATATAAAGTCAGAATTGAGTGATATAAAGTCAGAATTGAGTGATATAAAGTCAGAATTGTGAGATATAAAGTCAGAATTGAGTGATATAAAGTCAGAATTGTGAGATATAAAGTCAGAATTGAGAGATATAAAGTCAGAATTGTGAGATATAAAGTCAGAATTGTGAGATATAAAGTCAGAATTGAGTGATATAAAGTCAGAATTGAGTGATATAAAGTCAGAATTGAGTGATATAAATTCAGAATTGAGTGATATAAAGTCAGAATTAGAGTGATATAAAGTCAGAATTGTGAGATATAAAGTCAGAATTGAGTGATATAAAGTCAGAATTGTGAGTGATATAAAGTCAGAATTGTGAGATATAAAGTCAGAATTGAGTGATATAAAGTCAGAATTGAGTGATATAAAGTCAGAATTGTGAGATATAGTCAGAATTGAGAGATATAAAGTCAGAATTGAGAGATATAAAGTCAGAATTGTGACATATAAAGTCAGAATTGAGAGATATAAAGTCAGAATTGTGAGATATAAAGTCAGAATTGAGTGATAGAAAGTCAGAATTGAGTGATATAAAGTCAGAATTGTGAGATATAAAGTCAGAATTGAGTGCTATAAAGTCAGAATTGTGAGATATAAAGTCAGAATTGTGAGATATAAAGTCAGAATTGAGTGATATAAATTCAGAATTTGAGTGATATAAAGTCAGAATTGTGAGATATAAAGTCAGAATTGTGAGATATAAAGTCAGAATTGAGTGATATAAATTCAGAATTGAGTGATATAAAGTCAGAATTGTGAGATATAAAGTCAGAATTGTGAGATATAAAGTCAGAATTGTGAGATATAAAGTCAGAATTGAGTGATATAAATTCAGAATTGTGAGTGATATAAAGTCAGAATTGTGAGATATAAAGTCAGAATTGTGTGATATAAAGTCAGAATTGAGTGATATAAAGTCAGAATTGTGAGTGATATAAAGTCAGAATTGTGAGATATAAAGTCAGAATTGTGAGATATAAAGTCAGAATTGTGAGATATAAAGTCAGAATTAAGTGATATAAAGTCAGAGAATTGTGAGTGATATAAAGTCAGAATTGTGAGATATCAAGTCAGAATTGAGTGATATCAAGTCAGAATTGAGTGATATAAAGTCAGAATTGAGTGATATAAAGTCAGAATTGTGATATAAAGTCAGAATTGAGTGATATAAAGTCAGAATTGAGAGATATAAAGTCAGAATTGAGTGATATAAAGTCAGAATTGAGAGATATAAAGTCAGAATTGAGAGATATAAAGTCAGAATTGAGTGATATAAAGTCAGAATTGAGAGATATAAAGTCAGAATTGTGAGTGATATAAAGTCAGAATTGAGTGATATAAAGTCAGAATTGTGAGATATAAAGTCAGAATTGTGTGATATAAAGTCAGAATTGTGAGATATAAAGTCAGAATTGTGAGATATAAAGTCAGAATTGAGAGATATAAAGTCAGAATTGTGAGATATAAAGTCAGAATTGTGAGATATAAAGTCAGAATTGAGTGATATAAAGTCAGAATTGAGAGTGATATAAAGTCAGAATTGAGTGATATCAAGTCAGAATTGAGTGATATAAAGTCAGAATTGAGAGATATAAAGTCAGAATTGAGTGATATAAAGTCAGAATTGTGAGTTATAAAGTCAGAATTGAGTGATATAAAGTCAGAATTGAGAGTGATATCAAGTCAGAATTGAGAGATATAAAGTCAGAATTGTGAGTTATAAAATCAGAATTACCTTTTTATTTTTTATCCTGTGGCAGATGAATGACTGTATTTTTATTAACTAACATTAACAAAGATTAATAAATACAGTAATAAATGTATTGCTTATTTTTAGTTCATGTTAATTAATAAATTAACTAAAGTTAACAAATGAGAACTTATTGTAAAGTGTTAGTATTTTAAAATATATTTTATTCCTGTGATAGCAAAAGCTGAATCATTACTCCAGTCTTCAATGTCACATGATCTTTCAGAAATCATACTAATTTGGTGCTCAAGAAACATTTCTTATTATTATTATCAATGTTGAATAACATTGATAGGATCATTCATACTTTATTGTTTGACAACTTTTAATCCCCTTATGACCAACATACATCATCATATATCTCCTTCGCCCAGTATGGCTTGCAACAAGTATGTTTGACAGAAAACTGTCCTCTCGATTTGTTTCAGGCGGCTCACACAACACCAGCGAGTCGCCTGCTTTCATCAAGAGTAACAGATCAGGTATTTGTTTGACACTATGCTCATTTCAGCAGCAATGCATATGATGCACATCGACTTATTTTGTGTGTTTCACAGAAGCCTGAAACAACATTATTATCAGTGCTAAATACAACACAAACTGGAGCGGAGGTAAAAGTTTGTCTGTAATTTTGCTTTCTGTCTTCCTTCTGTTTTGCCTTTTTGCTCTGTTTTATTCCACAGCTCTTGCACTGATATGCTGCAAGTCTTGCATGTGGCTTTTGTTTGAAAGCGTGAACTAACTAGAGCTTTGGCTTCAGCATGTTTGTGGAACACTTTAACTTATTGCAACTGATGTGTTATTTAATTGCATGCATTTTGTCAAATGCCTACTTTTGCATGACAAAATTAGTGAATTTCACCAGTGCAAACAATATTTTGCGATATGTTCATATGCATTTTAAACAGTCAGCTTCAGTGTATAAGTATAAAGTGTGGGTTTCAAGAACATAAAAATGAATATATCTTCATGAAGTAGGCTAACACACTGACATCCCAGCATGCACTGCACTTGAATTTTAGTCATGATTCCTCTGGTTTGTGTACTTGCAAAATTTAACATTAAACACGCTTTATAGTCGCTCTTACAGATCAGCTACAGGTTTTCTTTAATATATTTATTTTCTTAACACAGGAGCTCCCTAAACTCTGTAAGAGAGACATTCAAGTGTATAAAAACTGTGAAGGGTAAAGAGGGAGGATCTGACTGGCGGCATTACTTTGGGAGAGCCTCCTTTCCCGTCGCACAATGATGATGTCATTCATCCATGCTGCCTCCACCACGACTAGCATTCAGTCCGCTGCAGTGCCTTTGATAGATTGAGAAGAACCACCAGCACTCTCTGAGGAGAGACCAGCTCAGTATAAACATAAAGAACAGACCTTGTAATGTGCTGTCTTTACTGAACAAATACAAGCTAAATCATAAATCATATAAACATGACAACACAAAGCGCTTATAGAATGCTTCTAAGTTGTTTTAATAACACTTAGAGTATCAAATCATTTGCCCTGACAGCTCATGCAACATCGATTTGTTCATCAGTTCCTTATTTATTGATAAGACTGAAAAAGTATTGTATTTTGTTTGTCTGCATATTTACTTTTTTTCATTTGCGGTAACATTATGTGCTACCTGTTTTCACTGGTGAAATTCAAAGACATATTGCTTTTCTTTTGTATTTAATCTGTTTGTGCATGTCTGTGAGTAAATGTGTTCTTCCTAAACCAGTCTTAACCTGTTTCTGAGTCTTTATTGTGTGTGTGTGTGTGTGTGTGTGTGTGTGTGTGTGTGTGTGTGTGTGTGTGTGTGTGTGTGTGTGTGCGTGCGTGCGTGCGTGTGTGTGTGCGTGTGTGTTCTTTTCACAATCATGAAAAAAGTTTGCTGCATAACATTTTTAAATAAGGACATCCACTATACTGGTACCATATCAGATATTGGCCAATATTAGAGGTTTTATTTAATTTCTCTGTATCAGTTTTTATTCTATATGTCACTGTGCATGCTCTTTCACCCTATTTTTAGTTTTAGATTGCCTTTGCCGTCATCCAAGTTTACTGTAAAAAACACTATTAATTTAATAACACTGTTAAATGTAATCAAAATGAATATACATTTTTCATACACTCACAAAAGTTGTCAGTGGGGTGATATCCTTTCAAAATATATACCTTTACCTTATTTACACCTAAAGGGTACATATTAGTATCTAAATTGTAACAGTACTTTATAATGTTATGGTGCCTAAATTCACATGTAGCATTTGAAACGATTGATTTAGTAAGTAAATATAGTAAAGTAAATGTACATGGGTGAGAGAAAGATGTTTATAAGACTGTTTGGGTATAAACAGGGTACTTGTCCCACAATAGTGGCCTGGAAGGGGCAAGATCTAGAAGTGAAGGAGCGCCCCTAAGCCTGAGTACATGAGTAAAACAACTTGTTCATAACAGTCCGACAAATGTATTGTTAGGATCATTTCATTTGCACATAGAATAAGCATCTTAATGAAGCACAAATCGAATGTGTCTTCTATAGGCCTACATGCCTGGAACACCAGGAGGACAAAACCGTTACAGACAAGGATATAAGGTAATGTGATTCTGATTGGATAAGCTCATTATGGAGAGCTGCAGATGTGATTGCATGATGTAATGGAGGAAATGGATGGAAGAAGTAAAATTGTGCTATCTCATCTTCTTTTAGCGTTCCCACCTCAGGTGCAGGAGGCAAAAGAAGCTAAATGTGAGTGAGTTTAACCTACCTAAATGTAGGAATTCATCATAGAAAGTAGAAAATAATTACATTGAGAAGTGTGAAGTCAAATGCCATGCAAGGAGTTTTCTAGTCCTGTAAGTAAACTAAGAAGATTCTTAAATTGAATCAACTTAAAACAGTTCAGTTAAATAACCGATCATTTAAATAGAGGAACAAATCATCTTGGCATCACAAGACGACAAGTCCAAATAATAACCACATTGTTGTAGTCCCAGTTGTGAAGAGGAATGTGACTGAACCTAAAAGCGTTGTTGGTTTATTTAAACAAATTTAAAAACTCATGTGCATGTTAGATGCATATTTTAATAGAAAACTGTGTTGAGGTCTTCCTGAAAGTTGTTAAAAGTACTGGCATAGTAAGTAAACTAACAAAAAACAAACAAAAATACAGTGATCAAATCAATCTTTGATTATTTTTATTAGTGCTGTCAAATCGATTAATCGTGATTAATTGCATCAAAGAGTTTGTGTTTACATAATATATGTGTGTACTGTTTATAATTATTATGTATATATAAATATACACACATGCATGTATATATTTGAAACATTTGTTATATTTTATATATATATATATATATATATATATATATATATATATATATATATATATATATATATATATACACACAATTCAATATATATATATATATATATATATATATATATATATATATACATGCAAGTATTTCTTAAATATATACATGTATGTGTGTATTTAAATATACATAATAATTATACATAGATACACACATATATTATGTAAACACAAACTTTTATTTTGGATCGATTAATCAATTTGACAGCACTATTTCATATTGATTATTTACTTGATCTTAAATGAATAGTTCACCCAAATATGAAAATTCTGTCTTCATTTACTCACCCTCAAGTTATTCCAAATTAGTAAAAATGTCATTGTTCTGCTGTACACACAAGGAAGATATTTGGAAGAATGTTGGTAACCAAACAAATCTCGGACCCCCATTGACTACCGTAGTAGGGAATACTATGGTAGTCAATGGGGCACAAGATCTTCTTGGTTACAAACATTCTTCCAAATATCTTCCTTTGTGTACAGCAGAACAAAGATATTTATACAGGTTTGGAACAAGTTGGAGTGAACTATCCCTTTAAAGTATAATGTATAGTGCAAGAAAGAAGAAACTAATAACACAATAAAAAGTTCTCACACTTTATATTTATGTCACTTTTGTAGAAAAAGAAGCAAGAAAACAAAGACACTGAGCCTGTGACAGAGATGTACAGGGAAAGGGAGGGAAGAAGAGGAAAAGAGAAGATGAAGTCTATCTTAAGAACAAGGACAGAATGAATGAAGAGAAAGCGGGAACTGAGGCACAGTGGGACATGGAGGAAGAGGATGGTGTGACTGAGACCAAAGAATACAGTTCAGGTGATGGTGATAAGGAGACAGGCAGCGAGGAAACAGAGGAAGAATTTGAGCTAGAGAGAGAGAGAGAAAAGACAGGAGATGGAAAAAGAAAGGATTGAGCTGGGCGAGAAGGGCAGAGGAACTTGAAAGGAGAGAGCTAGAGAGAGGCGGAGATGGAGCAAGAGGAAAGGAAAAAGGAGGAGAGAGAGGGCAGTTACAGAGACAACGAATGGAATGGGAGAGACAAAGAGAAAAGATGGAGAGAGAGAATGGGAGAGACAAGCAGAGAGGAAGACATGGGGCCCCGAATTTCCACTGTGATTATCTGAAGGTAAGAATGTGCTTTAAAATCTACAGTTTTCAACAAAAATACCACATATCACAACATATATGTAATAAAGAATAAAATATCTATTGATATCTAAAATATCTTTGAGCCACAGGAACATATTAGGCCTATATAATTATAAAATATATGTTAAGTAAATATATAAATAAACAATATTATATTATATTATATTCCATGGTTATTTCCAGATTTAAATTTAGATTTTAAATCCTACATTTTTGTGCAGTCTCAGACTTTTGTACCCTAACTTAATTACTGTAATGATACTGTGGTTTAGATTTCATATACATATGGTGTATGTGCATTTTTCCTTGCTTGAACAGGGACCTCCAGGTGAAAGCGGAAAACCAGGCCCTAAGGTCAGGCAAGCCTTTTCATTATAAGTCAGGATGCTCTGTTCTTAGTAATAAGCATGATAGTCCCATCCTGATAAATAATGTTATTTGAGCAATGTTCTCATCAGCTCTTATTACCGAACAAGCTCTGTATGTTCCCAAACCAAAGTCTGTTAGATAATCATCCCTGCTTACTGATTGGTCTACCCCACCCACACATGACATCCCGCCTCCTCATTCACAATGTTAGAAATTATTGCTGTCAATCAAACCTGGTGGGTGGAATTTCAGTAGTCCCCTTCCTTGCTTTGATGCCCCAGAGCTTTATTTTTACTCCTGCGAGCCTGAAAAGGATTAATTAGTCTTTATTAACATTGTACTGATGGAGAACATCTGAGCTCTTTTTGTTATTTGCCCTGTAAAAATTGTGGTTGCTGATCATTTGTGAATTTGCACAGGGGGAGATTGGAGAAAAAGGCCAGAAGGTACATTAATTTCCAGCTTGGTGTCAACAACTGTTTATCCCAGAATGCTTTACCCTCTTATGATTTGCTTATGTGTTCTGTTTTAGGGAGAACCTGGAACTGGTCACCGTGGGCCAATTGGTCAGGCAGTCCACCAGGACAAAAGGTGTGTGCTTCATCAATACTGTGAAATAAACTTTCATTCCCAGTTGGGCAGTTTAATGGTTGACAAAGAGGAGAGAATACAAACATAAAACCAAACACAGCTAACAATGAACGACTTGTTGCTGATGTTGTGTTATGTGCTAGAAGGGCGAGCCTGGCGAAAGCAGGACCACCTGGAGCACAGGGCATTCAGGGTATCCGTGGCAACCTTGGCATCCCTGGGTCACCAGGTCAAAGAGGTCAACCAGGTGACCCTGGAGAGCCAGGTAGAACAGTAATGGTCAACCCATTCTATATGTTAAATAATTTCCTTATAGTTATGACTATGTTGATTTAATCACATTTTGCTGTTTGAATGCGAAAAATTAACTAATGAATGAATTTGGATGTTTTACAGGGTGATAGAGGAAACGAGGAAAGAATGGCTCACCTGGCACTCCAGGTGCAATTGGTCCCCTGGACAGCAGGTACCACTGCTGCATTCACTCTGTATTTCAGTACATTTACTCAGGATTTTAATTTATAGAGTGAAAAATGAAGGGCTAGAATGAACTGAGAACTTGCTGTTCTTTTTGCAGGGTCCTCCTGGCCTCTCAGGGTTAAAGGTGAAAAGGTAAGTCATTGCATGTTATGTTAATGCTCAACATGAACAGGTTAGGTTGAAATGCCCCACAAACAGACACATATATAAACATTTATGAAAAGTTTTATCTGCTATCACCAGGAGACAGTATCCCAGGGGAACCAGGTGACAGGGAATATCTGGGCTCCCAGGTGCCGGGTAATATTATGATAAATATTCCTTCCAGATATTGTAGGTATAATGTTTATTCCATAATAGCGTATTTGTTCAGTATCATTATTGAAGTATAATGATACATTATAGTGTTGAAAGTGTTATAGTGTTTTTTTCTCTGTGTGTACTTTAAATGCTTATTAATAACTTCTCATCATTACAAAGGAGCAAAGGCACTATTGGTTCTAGAGGACCTCCGAGGTCTCATGGTAGGCGTGTGTAATTCTGTAGACCACATTGGTAACTCTTTAGTATGGGGAACAAATATTTACTATTAACTACGACTTTTGCCTCAATAAACTCCTAATGTCCTTCCTAATTAATAGTTAGTAAAGTAGTTGTTAAGTTAAGATATTGGGTAGGATTAAGGGATGTAGAATATGGTCAACAGCCAATATCCTAGTAATATGCATGATAATAACAACTTAGTAATAGCGAGTGAACCCATTCAGTGTTACCGATTGATTTGTTAACTGATCAACACCTGAAAGAGAAAAATGTACCCAATTACTTATGAAGTTGTTTGTGTCCTCATACATTATTTAGAGAACTGGATTTTGTGAATAACATGCACCATATTTTAGTTATACACAATCTTTTGGTTGTCTCCTTACATGGTTGTAGGGCATGAAAATGACAGCCTGAGTGTCATGTCTATCAAAACTAAACCAAATCACACTCTTACATCATGTCATGTCACTAATAACTTGTTGTAGTCCTGTCCTCTCTTGAACTGTACTATCTGAATATAGGTAAAAATGGCAAAAAATTTATCTTTTGATACACAATACACTGTCAGAAAAAAAGGTACATTGCTGTCACTGGAGCGGTACCTAAGGTACAAAACCAAAAGGTACTAGTATGTACCTTTAAGGTACTATCGCACTCTTAAATTACTTATATGTACCTTTTAAGGTACTAATATGTACCATTTAAGGGTGAGTAAGGTACAAAAGATGTACCTTTCACTTGTGTAACAGGGTACCGTCCCAGTGACAGCACTGTACCTTTTTTCTGAGTGTACCTTGCAAAACTTGAAATGATGGAAGTGCCACATCTGTAAGTGATTCTGCGTGTTAAGTTCTTGTGACCTTTCTCTTTAATTAAGGGTCCTAAAGGCCTGACTGGTGTGAAAAGGAGAAAAGGTGAGTTTCCATTTTTAACCCATCTTGGTTTAAATTGAAATCAAAAAGTTGTCAAAAAAATTCTATGTTAAGCTATCTTAAAACTCACTATTTCACTGTTAAAACTAAGAAGTGTTGCTTTGGAATTGCTCGTCTTCTATTCTTTGATTTGAATGGCCATCTCTGTTATTTTAGACATTGATGAGTGCTGTTAGACTGCTGAGGCAGACCAGCCTCAAAAACGTTATGTCATCCTCTAACAACAAACAGATTTTTGTGTAAGAGGAGTGCATCAGAGCAGCATCAAAAAATATTCTATTGCATTTATGGCTATTAGATAGGACATGTCCCCCTTAATGTCTATGTTGGTTATAGCCCAAGCATTGGCGGGCTTTAAATGTTAATGTAAGCCAACTCTACCAGGGTCAGTCTCTGTAGCTCAAAGATGTATAGAGAGCTTTGACAGCACTACTGAGCCTCTATTCTCTCTGTATTGACTTGCCAGTGCCTTCTCTTCAACTCTCTCTGCTCAAATAATCAAACTGCTGTGAACAGCACTTTCTTCTCACACACATACACACTCACACACCAACGTCACAATCTCGTCAATTTGTCAGTTATGCGGTTTATTTTCTCCAAGCGTATGACAGGTTCAAATTTACAATAGTGTTTGTAGTGTTGAAACAATACCACTTACAAGCCCAGAAAAACCTTTAACCAGTCCATCTGATGTACCATTTTAGGAACTGTTTATATATAACCCAGACAAAAAAATAATAAATACTTTTGACTGACAGGGTGACAAAAGTGTCCCTGATCACAGAGGAGACAAGGTAGAACAGCATATAGCATAAGATTGAATACCTGTATAGTGTTTATTTAGATTTATTTACCAACTATCATATTGTTTTTGTAGGGTAGCCCTCTCTCATGCAGGACCTAGAGGATATAAAGGGTCTAAAAGGAGAGCCAGTAAGATTGCTATATTTATGTATAGGAGTTCATTTATGTTTTCCACAAAGGACATGCCAGATCATAATTGACTGTGCAAAACTCACAACACTTGTATTTTACAATAAGGTTTTCATTTAACTAAATCGTTAACCAACTAACAATGAACAATACAGCATTTATTTATCTTAGCTAATGTCCAAACTCAACGTTTAAGACATTTTTAAAGTCAATATCTGTGTCTGTTAACACTATGCACTGTGAAGTTCATGTTCATTCACAAATGTTAACATATGAGACTTTAATGTAAAGTGTTACATTTCATAAGTAGAAAATGACAGATACAAGTCAATGTTGATGTGTATGTCAGTGTATGTCTGATTTTTATGGCAGGAGTGAACATTGGGCTTCCAGAGATTCGATGGAGATAAAGGAGAGAGGGTGAAGATGGTCCACCTGGTGCAAAGGTATTTTAATACAGCGTTCTGAGTAGAAATATACATTACTGTTTAAATGTTTGAGGTCATGATTTCTGAAGTATCATGTGTCACTGAAGACTGGGTAATTGCTGCTGAAAATTCAGCTTTGCCATCAGAGGAATAAATTACATGTTAAAATATATTAAAATATGAAATATATAGTTTTAAATTTAAAATTGTAATAATATTTCACAGTGAGCATTAGAGACTATAGAACTAAAAGATTGTAAAATTTTTGAACAATGGCGTATGATGCCTGTAGAGATTCATGTATGTAGACCATGTAAAGTTAATTTCTAACACTTGTTTGCAGTATAATTTCAGGGGACTGAAGGAGGTAGAGCTGAGTACCAAAGGAGGCATAGAGGACTTTTGGCCACGTGGTCCAGTAGGACAAAGAGGTCAGAGATTACTTTACTACTAAGATTTTGCACTATAATCCAGCGTATAGTGTTAGTTCTGGTACGAGCATGTTAGTCAAGCTCATCAGCTGACTGTCAGCTGATCACGTCTACCTATAAGAATATGATGCCATCACAGCATGCATATATATAGCTCCTTCAGTATTATCAGCTGCTACCAGCGTTTCTCATAGAGCCAATTACCCTCCTCCATCCCAGCTCCTCCTCTAAGTCAGTCAGGATTTGGCATCTGATTCCTCCTGAATCAGACTAAATTCCTGAATTAGGTTGTGCACATTTAATATTGACATTAATGCTATCTGCAATGCACATCTTTGCTTCTGTTCTGTTTTACCTAGGGTTTATCCTGCTCTCCTGCTCTTATTCATGCTAGGCTGCATGGATGTGCATGGAGTTCTTACCCAGAGAACAGAAGAACCATACATAATCTAAACTATATGCACAGTGTCTATCACTTTGACAATGGTGAATCCTGACAGAATTGCTATATAAAACTGCATTTTTAATATGGAATTTATTAAGTTATTAAATGTTTTTACTGTAGAGAAGTCACATTTTCTTTCATGCAGGAGATCAGAGGAGCCAGGAGCCAATGGAGAAAGGTAGCATGAGTGGTTGTAGTTGTTTGTTTATAAATCCAGGATTTGAGATAGTTAAAACATGCACTGATTGGCTGAGATTTGTTACAGGGACAGGAAATGGAGGAGCATGGAGGTGGATGGTAAGGAAATGAGTGATAAGGGAGACATGGGCCTGCAGGGCAGAAGGAGATCAGGTGAGAATATGAATCACATCTGAATAAAATATTAATAATGAAGAAAATCCTCTGAGCAACAGAGGCAGCTGACAGGGAGAGCAGCTGTTCCTTGGCAGCATATACTAACTCCATTATTTAGATGAATGATTAAATAGTGGTGTTGGCTGCCCTGTCAGTTTTTTTTTTTTTTTTTTTAAGAAGTTGTTTAGAGGCACACTTTGCATTCAAGGGCATAGACTGCCAAACTCACTGGTTTTTGTGTGTTCCAGGGTGAGAAAGGTGACCCTGGTTTACCTGGAGATGCAGAAATTAGAGGAAAGAGTAGGTAAGTTTCAATCTGAACTTGATTTAGTTTTGTGTTTCTCACCTGTCTGTAAGCATTGCATTGCTCTCCTGCAGAGGCTTCAGAGGTTTCTCTGTTCGAATAGAGGGAACCCAGGACTGGATGGAGAACAGGTGTTTTTGTCATTTCATCTTGAAATGAAAAACTGGATTAAATTAACTGCAAATAAATGTTTAATGTTTAATAAATTAAGTATTAATTAAATATACCACTAGAACATTTCTTTTGACTTCAAAACACAGGGAGTGATTCTGGGACCCTGGCAGGCCTGGCATTCCAAGGACTAAGCGGCACATCCGGAAGGACCAGGTGAGTCACTGCAAGAAACAGATATCCTCATCATCATCATGTAAGTTAAATATAAGATTTAATGTTTTTATTAGTGTTTAGGGGTGAAAAAGGTGATTAGTGGATTGAATGGATATTGATGGAGCTCCTGGACAGAAAGGAGAGAAGAGGTATACTGACACTGTAAGATAGTATACCACTGTGGTGAAAAATAGTACCCCATACCACAAAAATAAAAATAATTAAGTCCTCCATTTACTCATCTTCATCTCTAGAACAGCTGAACACAAATAGAGATGTTTGAATTTCCTATATAAAACATATTGCAATCAGGAGCTATCCAAACTTCAGACTAACAAACACATAAAAGTATCTTAAATTAGACCATATGACTCATGCGCTTTGTTAAAGCCTTCTATGATGTGATCACGATAAATTTGTGAGAAAGAACAGACCAAATTCTGTGTATTACAAATTACTTACCTCTATAGTACAGTAATCAAATTACATTTGTAGCACACAATATCATGATATTATCATTAAATAAAGTAAAACCATTAAAAAAAAAATGTTGTTCATTGAGAATAAAGCTGAAAAGAAATATTAGATAGGAAAAATAAATTAATGTTGAAAAATTAGAAATGCTGTCTTGGCAGCTAACTTTGAAATAAGTACAATTATAAAATCCATAAAAATTAGGCTAATGTATTGTATTAATTTGATGATTTCTGTATATAAAATGTTTACCTGTATTGTTTATGTTCATTGTTCACTGCGTTCAATTTTGTAGTTATGAAATAATAAATAAAGTACTGGATAATGTCACCAGTAATATTTTTTACAATTTGATGTTAGATAAACTAAATATAAATCAATTAAACACAAAGAATTAATATATAAAAAAATAGAATAGTACTAAAATAACACTGCTTTATGTATAAATCAATTTACAAGACTAAACAACGATTATTCATAGTCAAATCACATAAGTAATTGCATTTGAATAATGATCATATATCACTATAGTTTTATTATTTATTTATTTTTGTAACTAATTCTATGCAGTGCAACTGGTTTCTGGTTTCTCAGTTTTAAAGGGATCTCACATTTCAGAACTAATGGAACTCGAATTAGACCTGGTCAGTTGGACCCAAAGGTGAGGAGTAAGGACCGAGAAGAATGCAGTACAGCCCTCTTATACTTATAGAGTTTCCATATAAAAACAATAATAGAGCTGAATTCCCTTATTCCTATGTGTGTGTGATTCATCCAGACCTTACAGACAGATGGATAAATAAGTCAAACCAATTGTAGTGTCGTCATCACTTCATACCTCACTCATGTGGAGAGGAACAAGTGGAGGAGGACAAGTCCTAATTAGCAACTCACTAGAAGGAAGGGATGAGATAGAGATGAGATGGGAGTGGGAGCTATTTCTGCTGGGATGAAGATTTGGTATCGATAAACACTGCACTAAGACAGCCTTTAGCCACAATTGACATCTCTTGATGTTGATAGGAATGGAGGTTACGACAGAACTGCTCTCATGGAATGTAGTCTCTTTAGTAAGGTGAACTGTGCTCCAGCACAGAATCAACTTAAAACATCAGGCAGTTTTCTGTGAGATGAAAAAAGGTTGCTGAAATCAGGGAAGGTTCTCAATAGTTTTATATTTGACAAGTATCCTATATTAATTATGTGCTAAATGATGTGGGAGTATTGTGTGTGTGTGTGTGTGTTGGGGGAGAATTGTCTAAATAAGCCCTATGGCCCATAAGGACAAGAGAATGTCCCCACAAAGGTGCAATATCAAAATCACTTGTTCTTGCTGGGACCTCTTGGGATGAGAAACCTGTGCTTATAAATCACATAATGCAGATTAGGTAGTTTTAGGGAGAGGATAGAATATGCAGTTTGTACAGTGTTATAAAAATCATTATGTCTGAGAAAGTCATAAAACCTTGGGAACCCAACATATGTGCATGTGTGTTAGTAGTTGCAGTAATATTTATTGTTGTTGTTAATAATAATAATAATCATATGACTATTAATTATAAATTCTATTACTATTTATCTTTTTAGTTATAAATTCATATTTCATTCATAATACATATTAATTGTAAATGTTAATGTATTTATAGTATTGATTATTATTATTATTTTTTAAATATATATTGTAGTATACTGCTCCAGCGCTTTACAAGCAAGTACATCAAGCGAGATGAAAGCAATAAAGAAGTACATCCTGATTTCCAAAAACATTGAGTCAAGCACATGATTCATAGTAAAAATGTGCATCTGCATGTGTCTGACCCAACAGTCCCAAACAAAATATAGTGACATTTAAGTAGACATACATTTTTAACCAAAATTATGATATGGATACTGTAATAATGTTTGCTGCATTACACATTATTGTAAAGTGCTATCTAGTAGTTTTCCATTCTAAAACAGGGCCAAATACATTTTATACTAGTATATTTCAGTTGGGAAAATAAAGTAAATCCATTGGTTTAGTTATGTAT
>CM031946.1:9490012-9627512 GCA_018749465.1 Paracanthobrama guichenoti
TATAAAGTCCAGAATTGAGACTGATATAAAGTCAAATTGAGAGTGATATAAAGTCAGAATTGTGAGATATAAAGTCAGAGAATTGAGAGTGATATAAAGTCAGAGGGTGCGAGATATAAAGTCAGAATTGAGTGATATAAAGTCAGAATTGCTGAGATATAAAGTCAGAATTGCGAGATATAAAGTCAGAATTGAGAGTGATATAAAGTCAGAATTGTGAGATATAAAAAGTCAGGGTGAGAGATATAAGTCCAGAATTCTGAGTGATATAAAGTCAGATTCTGAGTGATATAAAATCAGAATTGAGAGTGATATAAAGTCAGAATTGTGATATATAAAGTCAGAATTAGAGAGATATAAAGTCAGAATTGTAGAGATATAAAAGTCAAATTGTGAGATATAAGTCAGAATTGTGAGAGATATAAGTCAGAATTGAGAGATATAAAGTCAGAATTGTGAGTGATATAAAGTCAGAATTGAGTGATATAAAGTCAGAATTGTGAGATATAAAGTCAGAATTGTGAGTGAAAGTCAGAAGTCAAATTGTGAGATATAAAGTCAGAAGTGTGAGATATAAAGTCAGAATTGAGTGATATAAAGTCAGAATTGTGAGTGATATAAAGTCAGAATTGAGATATAAAGTCAGAATTGAGTGATAAAGTCAGAATTGTGAGAATATAAAGTCAGAATTGGGTGATATAAAGTCAGAATTGAGAGATATAAAGTCAGAATTGAGTGATATATAAAGTCAGAATTGTGATATAAAGTCAGAAGTGAGAGATATAAAGTCAGGGTGCAGAGATATAAAGTCAGAATAAAGTCAGAGTGATATAAAGTCAGAATTGAGATATAAAGTCAAATTGTGAGATATAAAGTCAGAATTGTGAGTGATATAAAGTCAGAATTAAGTGATATAAAGTCAGAATTGAGTGATATAAAGTCAGAATTGTGAGATATAAAGTCAGAATTGAGAGTGATATAAAGTCAGAATTGAGAGATATAAAGTCAGAATTGAGTGATATATAAAGTCAGAAGTGCGAGATATAAAGTCAGAATTGAGAGGATATAAAGTCAGAATTGAGAGTGATATAAAGTCAGAATTGTGAGATATAAAGTCAGAATTGAGGAGATATAAAGTCAGAATTAAGGTGATATAAAGTCAGAATTGAGAGTGATATAAAGTCAGAATTGTGAGATATAAAGTCAGAATTGTCGAGTGATATAAAGTCAGAATTGAGAGTGATATAAAGTCAGAATTAGAGAGATATAAAAGTCAGAATTGTCAAGTGATATAAAGTCAGAATTGAGAGATATAAAGTCAGAATTGTAGAGAGATATAAAGTCAGAATTGAGAGATATAAAGTCAGAATTTGAGTGATATAAAGTCAGAATTGTGAGTGATATAAGTCAGGAATTGTGAGATATAAAGTCAGAATTGAGAGATATAAAGTCAGAATTGTGAGATATAAAGTCAGAATTGAGTGATATAAAGTCAGAATGTGAGTGATATAAAGTCAGAATTGTGAGATATAAAGTCAGAATTGGTGATATATAAAGTCAGAATTGCTGAGTGATATAAAGTCAGAATTGTGAGTGATATAAAGTCAGAATTGAGAGATATAAAGTCAGAATTGAATTGAGTGATATAAAGTCAGAATTGTGAGTGATATAAAGTCAGAATTGGTGAGATATAAAGTCAGAATTGAGAAGTGATATAAAGTCAGAATTGAGTGATATAAAGTCAGAATTGTCAGGTGATATAAAGTCAGAATTGTGAGATATAAAGTCAGAATTGAGAGATATAAAGTCAGAATTGTGGGAGTGATATAAAGTCAGAGTTAGATATAAAGTCAGAATTGTGAGATATAAAGTCAGAATTGAGAGATATAAAAGTCAGAATTGAGGTGATATAAAGTCAGAATTGAGAGTGATATAAAGTCAGAATTGAGAGTGATATAAAGTCAGAATTGTGAGTGATATAAAGTCAGAATTGTGAGTGATGATATAAAGTCAGAATTAGGAGATATAAAGTCAGAATTGAGAGATATAAAGTCAGAATTGAGGTGATATAAAGTCAGAATTGTGAGATATAAAGTCAGAATTGAGTGATATAAAGTCAGAATTGAGTGATATAAAGTCAGAATTAGAGTGATATAAAGTCAGAATTGTGAGATATAAAGTCAAATTGTAGAGATATAAAGTCAGAATTGAGAGATATAAAGTCAGAATTAAGTGATATAAAGTCAAATTGTATGGTGATATAAAGTCAGAATTGAGAGATGAAGTCAGAATTGTGAGTGATATAAAGTCAGAATTGAGAGATATAAAGTCAGAATTGAGAGATATAAAGTCAGAATTGCTATAGTGATATAAAGTCAGAATTGAGTGATATAAAGTCAGAATTGAGGAGATATAAAGTCAAATTGTGGGAGATATAAAGTCAGAATTGAGTGATATAAAGTCAGAATTGTGGTGATATAAAGTCAGAATTGTGAGATATAAAGTCAAATTGTGAGATATGAGAAAAGTCAGAATTGTGAGAGATATAAAGTCAAATTGAGAGATATAAAGTCAAATTGTGAGATATAAAGTCAGAATTGAGTGATATAAAGTCAGAATTGAGGAGATATAAAGTCAGAATTGAGTGATATAAAGTCAGAAATTGGAGTGATATAAAGTCAGAATTGTGAGATATAAAGTCAGAATTTAGAGTGATATAAAGTCAAATTGTGAGATATAAAGTCAGAATTGTAGTGATATAAAAGTCAGAATTGTAGAGATATAAAGTCAGAATTGAGTGAGATATAAAGTCAGAAGGGGTGAGTGATATAAAGTCAGAATTGAGTGATATAAAGTCAGAATTGGTGATATAAAGTCAGAATTGTGAGATATAAAGTCAGAAGTGAGAGTGATATAAAGTCAAATTGTGAGTGATATAAAGTCAGAGAATTGTGAGATATAAAGTCAGAATTGAGAGATATAAAAAGTCAGAATTGAGTGATATAAAGTCAGAAATTGTGAGATATAAGTCAGAATTGAGAGATATAAAGTCAGAATTTGAGAGATATAAAGTCAGAATTGCTGACATATAAAGTCAGAATTGAGAGATATAAAGTCAGAATTGTGAGATATAAAGTCAGAATTGAGTGATATAAAGTCAGAATTGGAGTGATATAAAGTCAGAATTGTGAGATATAAAGTCAGAATTGAGTGATATAAAGTCAGAATTGTGAGTGATATAAAGTCAGAATTGTGAGATATAAAGTCAGAATTGAGTGATATAAAGTCAGAATTGAGGTGATATAAAGTCAGAATTGCTTGAGATATAAAGTCAGAATTGTGAGATATAAAGTCAGAATTGAGTGATATAAAGTCAGAATTGAGTGATATAAAGTCAGAATTGTGAGATATAAAGTCAGAATTGTGTGATATAAAGTCAGAATTGAGTGATATAAAGTCAGAATTGAGAGATATAAAGTCAGAATTGTGAGATATAAAGTCAGAATTGTGAGATATAAAGTCAGAATTGAGTGATATAAGTCAGAATTCAGGTGATATAAAGTCAGATTGTGAGTGATATAAAGTCAGAATTGTGAGATATAAAGTCAGAATTGTGTGATATAAAGTCAGAATTGTGAGTGATATAAAGTCAGAATTGAGTGATATAAAAGTCAGAATTGAGTGATATAAAGTCAGAATTGAGTGATATAAAGTCAGAATTGAGTGATATAAAGTCAGGAATTGGTGATATAAAGTCAGAATTGTGAATTGTGAGTCAGAATTGAGTGATATAAAGTCAGAATTGAGAGATATAAAGTCAGAATTGAGTGATATAAAGTCAGAATTGTGAGATATAAAGTCAGAATTGTGAGATATAAAGTCAGAATTGAGTGATATAAAGTCAGAATTGAGAGATATAAAGTCAGAATTGTGAGATATAAAGTCAGAATTGCGAGATATAAAGTCAGAATTGTGAGATATAAAGTCAGAATTGTGAGATATAAAGTCAGAATTGTGAGATATAAAGTCAGAATTGTCAAAGAGATATAAAGTCAGAATTGATATAAAGTCAGAATTGAGTGATATAAAGTCAGAATTGTGAGTGATATAAAGTCAGAATTGAGTGATATCAAGTCAGAATTGAGTGATATAAAAGTCAGAATTGAGAGATATAAAGTCAGAATTGAGTGATATAAAGTCAGAATTGTGAGTTATAAAGTCAGAATTGAGTGATATAAAGTCAGAATTGAGAGTGATATCAAGTCAGAATTGAGAGATATAAAGTCAGAATTGTGAGTTATAAAATCAGAATTACCTTTTTATTTTTTTATCCCTGTGGCAGATGAATGACTGTATTTTTATTAACTAACATTAACAAAGATTAATAAATACAGTAATAAATGTATTGCTTATTTTTAGTTCATGTTAATTAATAAATTAACTAAAGTTAACAAATGAGAACTTATTGTAAAGTGTTAGTATTTTAAAATATATTTTATTCCTGTGATAGCAAAGCTGAATCATTACTCCAGTCTTCAATGTCACATGATCTTTCAGAAATCATACTAATTTGGTGCTCAAGAAACATTTCTTATTATTATTATCAATGTTGAATAACATTGATAGGATCATTCATACTTTATTGTTTGACAACTTTTAATCCCCTATGACCAACATACATCATCATATATCTCCTTCGCCCAGTATGGCTTGCAACAAGTATGTTTGACAGAAAACTGTCCTCTCGATTTGTTTCAGACGGCTCACACAACACCAGCGAGTCGCCTGCTTTCATCAAGAGTAACAGATCAGGTATTTGTTTGACACTATGCTCATTTCAGCAGCTTAATGCATATGATGCACATCGACTTATTTTGTGTGTTTCACAGAAGCCTGAAACAACATTATTATCAGTGCTAAATACAACACAAACTGGAGCGGAGGTAAAGTTTGTCTGTAATTTTGCTTTCTGTCTTCCTTCTGTTTTGCCTTTTTGCTCTGTTTTATTCCACAGCTCTTGCACTGATATGCTGCAAGTCTTGCATGTGGCTTTTGTTTGAAACGTGAACTAACTAGAGCTTTGGCTTCAGCATGTTTGTGGAACACTTTAACTTATTGCAACTGATGTGTTATTTAATTAGCATGCATTTTGTCAAATGCCTACTTTTTGCATGACAAAATTAGTGAATTTCACCAGTGCAAACAATATTTTGCGTATGTTCATATGCATTTTAAACAGTCAGCTTCAGTGTATAAGTATAAAGTGTGGGTTTCAAGAACATAAAAATGAATATATCTTCATGAAGTAGGCTAACACACTGACATCCCAGCATGCACTGCACTTGAATTTTAGTCATGATTCCTCTGGTTTGTGTACTTGCAAAATTTAACATTAAACACGCTTTATAGTCGCTCTTACAGATCAGCTACAGGTTTTCTTTAATATATTTATTTTCTTAACACAGGAGCTCCCCTAAACTCTGTAAGAGAGACATTCAAGTGTATAAAAACTGTGAAGGGTAAAAGAGGGGGAGGATCTGACTGGCCGGCATTACTTTGGGAGAGCCTCCTTTCCCGTCGCACAATGATGATGTCATTCATCCATGCTGCCTCCACCACGACTAGCATTCAGTCCGCTGCAGTGCCTTTGATAGATTGAGAAGAACCACCAGCACTCTCTGAGGAGAGACCAGCTCAGTATAAACATAAAGAACAGACCTTGTAATGTGCTGTCTTTACTGAACAAATACAAGCTAAATCATAAATCATATAAACATGACAACACAAAACGCTTATGAATGCTTCTAAGTTGTTTTAATAACTTGCTTAGAGTATCAAATCATTTGCCCTGACAGCTCATGCAACATCGATTTGTTCATCAGTTCCTTATTTATTGATAAGACTGAAAAAGTATTGTATTTTGTTTGTCTGCATATTTACTTTTTTCATTTGCGGTAACATTATGTGCTACCTGTTTTCACTGGTGAAATTCAAAGACATATTGCTTTTCTTTTGTATTTAATCTGTTTGTGCATGTCTGTGAGTAAATGTGTTCTTCCTAAACCAGTCTTAACCTGTTTCTGAGTCTTTATTGTGTGTGTGTGTGTGTGTGTGTGTGTGTGTGTGTGTGTGTGTGTGTGTGTGTGTGTGTGCGTGTGCACGTGCGTGCGTGCGTGTGTGCGTGTGTGTTCTTTTCACAATCATGAAAAAAGTTTGCTGCATAACATTTTTAAATAAGGACATCCACTATACTGGTACCATATCAGATATTGGCCAATATTAGAGGTTTTATTTAATTTCTCTGTATCAGTTTTTATTCTATATGTCACTGTGCATGCTCTTTCACCCTATTTTTAGTTTTAGATTGCCTTTGCCGCCATCCAAGTTTACTGTAAAAACACTATTAATTTAATAACACTGTTAAATGTAATCAAAATGAATATACATTTTCATACACTCACAAAAGTTGTCAGTGGGGTGATATCCTTTTCAAAATATATACCTTTACCTTATTTACACCTAAAGGGTACATATTAGTATCTAAATTGTAACAGTACTTTATAATGTTATGGTGCCTAAATTCACATGTAGCATTTGAAACGATTGATTTAGTAAGTAAATATAGTAAAGTAAATGTACATGGGTGAGAGAAAGATGTTTATAAGACTGTTTGGGTATAAACAGGGTACTTGTCCCACAATAGTGGCCTGGAAGGGGCAAGATCTAAAGTGAAGAGGAGCGCCCCCTCGCCTGAGTACATGGTAAAACAACTTGTTCATAACAGTCCGACAAATGTATTGTTAGGATCATTTCATTTGCACATAGAATAAGCATCTTAATGAAGCACAAATCGAATGTGTCTTCTATAGGCCTACATGCCTGGAACACCAGGAGGACAAAACCGTTACAGACAAGGATATAAGGTAATGTGATTCTGATTGGATAAGCTCATTATGGAGAGCTGCAGATGTGATTGCATGATGTAATGGAGGGAAATGGATGGAAGAAAGTAAAATTGTGCTATCTCATCTTCTTTTAGCGTTCCACCTCAGGTGCAGGAGGCAAAAAGAAGCTAAATGTGAGTGAGTTTAACCTACCTAAATGTAGGAATTCATCATAGAAAGTAGAAAATAATTACATTGAGAAGTGTGAAGTCAGAAATGCCATGCAAGGAGTTTTTCCTAGTCCTGTAAGTAAACTAAGAAGATTCTTAAATTGAATCAACTTAAAACAGTTCAGTTAAATAACCGATCATTTAAATAGAGGAACAAATCATCTTGGCATCACAAGACGACAAGTCCAAATAATAACCACATTGTTGTAGTCCCAGTTGTGAAGAGGAATGTGACTGAACCTAAAAGGCGTTGTTGGTTTATTTAAACAAATTTAAAAACTCATGTGCATGTTAGATGCATATTTTAATAGAAAACTGTGTTGAGGTCTTCCTGAAAGTTGTTAAAATACTGGCATAGTAAGTAAACTAACAAAAACAAACAAAAAATACAGTGATCAAATCAATCTTTGATTATTTTTTATTAGTGCTGTCAAATCGATTAATCGTGATTAATTGCATCCAAAGGTTTGTGTTTACATAATATATGTGTGTACTGTTTATAATTATTATGTATATATAAATATACACACATGCATGTATATATTTGAAACATTTGTTATATTTATATATATATATATATATATATATATATATATATATATATATATATATATATATATATATATATACACACAATATATATATATATATATATATATATATATATATATATATATATACATGCAAGTATTTCTTAAATATATACATGTATGTGTGTATTTAAATATACATAATAATTATACATAGATACACACATATATTATGTAAACACAAACTTTTATTTTGGATGCGATTAATCAATTTGACAGCACTATTTCATATTGATTATTTACTTGATCTTAAATGAATAGTTCACCCAAATATGAAAATTCTGTCTTCATTTACTCACCCTCAAGTTATTCCAAATTAGTAAAAAATGTCATTTGTTCTGCTGTACACAAAGGAAGATATTTGGAAGAATGTTGGTAACCAAACAAATCT
This sequence comes from Paracanthobrama guichenoti, assembly GCA_018749465.1. NCBI lineage: Eukaryota > Metazoa > Chordata > Actinopteri > Cypriniformes > Gobionidae > Paracanthobrama > Paracanthobrama guichenoti. The sequence goes on from CM031946.1 coordinate 9,498,108, forward strand.
AGGACCCCATTGACTACCGTAGTAGGGGAATACTATGGTAGTCAATGGGGCACAAGATCTTCTTGGTTACAAACATTCTTCCAAATATCTTCCTTTGTGTACAGCAGAACAAAGATATTTATACAGGTTTGGAACAAGTTGGGTGAACTATCCCTTTAAAGTATAATGTATAGTGCAAGAAAGAAGGAAACTAATAACACAATAAAAAGTTCTCACACTTTATATTTATGTCACTTTTGTAGAAAAGAAGCAAGAAAACAAAGACACTGAGCCTGTGACAGAGATGTACAGGGAAAGAGGAGGGAAGAAGAGGAAAGAGAGAAGATGAAGTCTATCTTAAGAACAAGGACAGAATGAATGAAGAGGAAACGGGAACTGAGGCACAGTGGGACATGGAGGAAGAGGATGGTGTGACTGAGACCAAAGAATACAGTTCAGGTGATGGTGATAAGGAGACAGGCAGCGAGGAAACAGAGGAAGAATTTGAGCTAGAGAGGGAGAGAGAAAGACAGGAGATGGAAAAAGAAAGGATTGAGCTGGAACGAGAAAGGGCAGAGGAACTTGAAAGGGAGAGAGAGCTAGAGAGGGAGACGGAGATGGAGCAAGAGGAAAAGGAAAAGGAGGAGAGAGAGAGACAGTTACAGAGACAACGAATGGAATGGGAGAGACAAAGAGAAAAGATGGAGAGAGAGAGAATGGGAGAGACAAGCAGAGAGGAAGACATGGGGCCCCGAATTTCCCACTGTGATTATCTGAAGGTAAGAATGTGCTTTAAAATCTACAGTTTTCAACAAAAATACCACATATCCACAACATATATGTAATAAAGAATAAAATATCTATTGATATCTAAAATATCTTTGAGCCACAGGAACATATTAGGCCTATATAATTATAAAATATATGTTCGTAAATATATAAATAAACAATATTATATTATATTATATTCCATGGTTATTTCCAGATTTAAATTTAGATTTTAAATCCTACATTTTTGTGCAGTCTCAGACTTTTGTACCTAACTTAATTACTGTAATGATACTGTGGTTTAGATTTCATATACATATGGTGTATGTGCATTTTTCCTTGCTTGAACAGGGACCTCCAGGTGAAAGCGGAAAACCAGGCCCTAAGGTCAGGCAAGCCTTTTCATTATAAGTCAGGATGCTCTGTTCTTAGTAATAAGCATGATAGTCCCATCCTGATAAATAATGTTATTTGAGCAATGTTCTCATCAGCTCTTATTACCGAACAAGCTCTGTATGTTCCCAAACCAAAGTCTGTTAGATAATCATCCCTGCTTACTGATTGGTCTGCACCCCACCCACACATGACATCCCCGCCTCCTCATTCACAATGTTAGGAAATTATTGCTGTCAATCAAACCTGGTGGGTGGAATTTCAGTAGTCCCCTTCCGCTTGCTTTGATGCCCCCAGAGCTTTATTTTTACTCCTGCGAGCCTGAAAAGGATTAATTAGTCTTTATTAACATTGTACTGATGGAGAACATCTGAGCTCTTTTGTTATTTGCCCTGTAAAAATTGTGGTTGCTGATCATTTGTGAATTTGCACAGGGGGAGATTGGAGAAAAAGGCCAGAAGGTACATTAATTTCCAGCTTGGTGTCAACAACTGTTTATCCCAGAATGCTTTACCCTCTTATGATTTGCTTATGTGTTCTGTTTTAGGGAGAACCTGGAACTGGTCACCGTGGGCCAATTGGTCAGGCCGGTCCACCAGGACAAAAGGTGTGTGCTTCATCAATACTGTGAAATAAACTTTCATTCCCAGTTGGGCAGTTTAATGGTTGACAAAGAGGAGAGAATACAAACATAAAACCAAACACAGCTAACAATAGACGACTTGTTGCTGATGTTGTGTTATGTGCTTAGGGCGAGCCTGGCGAAGCAGGACCACCTGGAGCACAGGGCATTCAGGGTATCCGTGGCAACCTTGGCATCCCTGGGTCACCAGGTCAAAGAGGTCAACCAGGTGACCCTGGAGAGCCAGGTAGAACGGTAATGGTCAACCCATTCTATATGTTAAATAATTTCCTTATAGTTATGACTATGTTGATTTAATCACATTTTGCTGTTTGAATGCGAAAAATTAACTAATGAATGAATTTGGATGTTTTACAGGGTGATAGAGGGAAACGAGGAAAGAATGGCTCACCTGGCACTCCAGGTGCAATTGGTCCCCCTGGACAGCAGGTACCACTGCTGCATTCACTCTGTATTTCAGTACATTTACTCAGGATTTTAATTTATAGAGTGAAAAATGAAGGGCTAGAATGAACTGAGAACTTGCTGTTCTTTTTGCAGGGTCCTCCTGGCCTCTCAGGGGTTAAAGGTGAAAAGGTAAGTCATTGCATGTTATGTTAATGCTCAACATGAACAGGTTAGGTTGAAATGCCCCACAAACAGACACATATATAAACATTTATGAAAAGTTTTATCTGCTATCACCAGGGAGACAGTATCCCAGGGGAACCAGGTGACAGGGGAATATCTGGGCTCCCAGGTCGCCGGGTAATATTATGATAAATATTCCTTCAGATATTGTAGGTATAATGTTTATTCCATAATAGCGTATTTGTTCAGTATCATTATTGAAGTATAATGATACATTATAGTGTTGAAAGTGTTATAGTGTTTTTTTCTCTGTGTACTTTAAATGCTTATTAATAACTTCTCATCATTACAAGGGAGCCAAAGGCACTATTGGTTCTAGAGGACCTCCGGGTCTCATGGTAAGGCGTGTGTAATTCTGTAGACCACATTGGTAACTCTTTAGTATGGGGAACAAATATTTACTATTAACTACGACTTTTGCCTCAATAAACTCCTAATGTCCTTCCTAATTAATAGTTAGTAAAGTAGTTGTTAAGTTAAGATATTGGGTAGGATTAAGGGATGTAGAATATGGTCAACAGCCAATATCCTAGTAATATGCATGATAATAAGCAACTTGGTAATAGCGAGAATTGAACCCATTCAGTGTTACCGATTGATTTGTTAACTGATCAACACCTGAAAGAGAAAAATGTACCCAATTACTTATGAAGTTGTTTGTGTCCTCATACATTATTTAGAGAACTGGATTTTGTGAATAACATGCACCATATTTTAGTTATACACAATCTTTGGTTGTCTCCTTACATGGTTGTAGGGCATGAAAATGACAGCCTGAGTGTCATGTCTATCAAAACTAAACCAAATCACACTCTTACATCATGTCATGTCACTAATAACTTGTTGTAGTCCTGTCCTCTCTTGAACTGTACTATCTGAATATAGGTAAAAATGGCAAAAAATTTATCTTTTGATACACAATACACTGTCAGAAAAAAAAGGTACATTGCTGTCACTGGAGCGGTACCCTAAGGTACAAAACCAAAAAGGTACTAGTATGTACCTTTAAGGTACTATACGCACTCTTAAATTACTTATATGTACCTTTTAAGGTACTAATATGTACCATTTAAGGGTGAGTAAGGTACAAAGATGTACCTTTCACTTGTGTAACAGGGTACCGTCCCAGTGACAGCACTGTACCTTTTTTTCTGAGAGTGTACCTTGCAAAACTTGAAATGATGGAAGTGCCACATCTGTCGTGATTCTGCGTGTTAAGTTCTTGTGACCTTTCTCTTTAATTAAGGGTCCTAAAGGCCTGACTGGTGTGAAAGGAGAAAAGGTGAGTTTCCATTTTTAACCCATCTTGGTTTAAATTGAAATCAAAAAGTTGTCAAAAATTCTATGTTAAGCTATCTTAAAACTCACTATTTCACTGTTAAAACTAAAGTGTTGCTTTGGAATTCGCACTCGTCTTCTATTCTTTGATTTGAATGGCCATCTCTGTTATTTTAGACATTGATGAGTGCTGTTAGACTGCTGAGGCAGACCAGCCTCAAAAACGTTATGTCATCCTCCTAACAACAAACAGATTTTTGTGTAAGGGAGTGCATCAGAGCAGCATCAAAAATATTCTATTGCATTTATAGCTATTAGATAGGACTTGTCCCCCTTAATGTCTATGTTGGTTATGGCCAAGCATTGACGGGCTTTAAATGTTAATAGCCAAGCCAACTCTGCCAGGGTCAGTCTCTGTAGCTCAAAGATGTATAGAGAGCTTTGACAGCACTACTGAGCCTCTATTCTCTCTGTATTGACTTGCCAGTGCCTTCTCTTCAACTCTCTCTGCTCAAACCAATCAAACTGCTGTGAACAGCACTTTCTTCTCACACACATACACACTCACACCAACGTCACAATCTGCGTCAGTTGTCAGTTATGCGGTTTTATTTTCTCCAGCGTATGACAGGTTCAAATTTACAATAGTGTTTGTAGTGTTGAAACAATACCACTTACAAGCCCTAGAAACCTTTAACAGTCCATCTGATGTACCATTTTAGAACTGTTTATAATATAACCCAGACAAAAAAATAATAAATACTTTTTGACTGACAGGGTGACAAAGGTGTCCCTGGTCACAGAGGAGACAAGGTAAGAACAGCATATAAGCATAGATTGAATACCTGTATAGTGTTTATTTAGATTTATTTACCAACTATCATATTGTTTTTGTAGGGTAGCCCTCTCTCCATGCCAGGACCTAGAGGATATAAGGGTCTAAAAAGGAGAGCCAGTAAGATTGCTATATTTATGTATAAGTTCATTTATGTTTCCACAAAGGACATACTTGAATCATAATTGACTGTGCAAAACTCACAACACTTGTATTTTACAATAAGGTTTTCATTTAACTAAATCGTTAACCAACTAACAATGAACAATACAGCATTTATTTATCTTAGCTAATGTCAAACTCAACGTTTAAGACATTTTTAAAGTCAATATCTGTGTCTGTTAACACTATGCACTGTGAAGTTCATGTTCATTCACAAATGTTAACATATGAGACTTTAATGTAAAGTGTTACATTTCATAAGTAGAAATGACAGATACAGGTCAATGTTGATGTGTATGTCAGTGTATGTCTGATTTTTATATGGCAGGGTGAACGTGGGCTTCCAGGATTCGACGGAGATAAAGGAGAGAAGGGTGAAGATGGTCCACCTGGTGCAAAGGTATTTTAATACAGCGTTCTGAGTGAAATATACATTACTGTTTAAATGTTTGGGGTCATGATTTCTGAAGTATCATGTGTCACTGAAGACTGGAGTAATTGCTGCTGAAAATTCAGCTTTGCCATCAGAGGAATAAATTACATGTTAAAATATATTAAAATAGAAAATATATAGTTTTTAAATTTAAAATTGTAATAATATTTCACAGTGAGCATTAGAGACTTCTAGAACTAAAAGATTGTAAAATTTTGAACAGTAACGTATGATACCTGTAGAGGTTCATGTATGTAGACCATGTAAAGTTAATTTCTAACACTTGTTTCGTATAATTTCAGGGACTGAAGGGTGAGGCTGGTACCAAAGGAGGCATGGGGACTTTTGGCGCACGTGGTCCAGTAGGACAAAAGGTCAGAATTAGCACTACTACTAAGTTTTTGCACTATAATCCAGCGTATAGTGTTAGTTCTGGCAGGGCATGTTAGTCAAGCTCACATCAGCTGACTGTCAGCTGATCACGTCTACCTATAAGAATATGATGCCCATCACAGCATGCATATATATAAGCTCCTTCAGTATTATCAGCTGCTACCGCGTTTCTCCAGAGCCAATTACCCTCCTCCATCCCCAGCTCCTCCTCTCGTCAGTCAGGATTTGGCATCTGATTCCTCCTGAATCAGACTAAATTCCTGAATTAGGTTGTACATTTTAATATTGACATTAATGCTATCTGCAATACATCTTTGCTTCTGTTCTGTTTACCCTAGGGGGGTTTATCACTGCTCTCCCTGCTCTTATTCATGCTAGGCTGCATGGATGTGCATGGAGTTCTTGCCCAGAACAGAACCATACCGCCAATCTAAACTATATGCTGAGTGTCTATCACTTTGACGATAGTGATCCTGACAGAATTGCTATATAAAACTGCATTTTTAATATGGGTTATTAAGTTGTTAAATGTTTTTTACTGTGGAAAGTCACATTTCTTTCCTTAGGGAGATCCAGGGGAGCCAGGAGCCAATGGAGAAAAGGTAGCATGAGTGGTTGTGATTGTTTCATAAATCAAGTTTGAGATGGTTAAAACATACTGATTGGCTGAGATTTGTTACAGGGACGAAATGGAGAACATGGAGTGGATGGTGAAATAGGTGATAAGGGAGACATGGGCCTGCAGGGCAGAAAGGGGGATCAGGTGAGAATATGAATCATCTGAATAAAATATTAATAATGAAGAAAATCCTCTGAGCAACAGAGGCAACTGAGAGGGAGAACGCTGTTCCTTAACCTTTCTTACTAACTCCATTATTTAGATGAATGATTAAATAATTAAGTAGGCTGCCCTGTCAGTTTTTTTTTTTTTTTTTTTAAGTTGTTTAAGAGCACACTTTATTCAAGGGCATAGACTGCAAGCTCACTGGTTTGTGTGTTCAGGGTGAGAAAGGTGACCCTGGTTTACCTGGAGATGCAGGAATTAAAGGAGAGAAGGTAAGAAGTTTCAATCTGAACTTGATTTAGTTTTTGTGTTCTCACCTGTCTGTAAGCATTGCATTGCTCTCCTGCAGGGCTTCAGAGGTTTCTCTGGTCGAATAGGGAACCCAGGACTGGATGGAGAACAGGTGTTTTTGTCATTTCATCTTAAATGAAAAACTGGATTAAATTAACTATTAAATAAATGTTTAATGTTTAATAAATTAAATGTTAATTAAATAACCACTAAGAACATTTCTTTTGACTGTAAAACACAGGGTGATTCTGGGGACCCTGGCAGGCCTGGCATTCCAGGACTAAACGGCATCCCGGGACGAAAGGTGAGTCACTACAAAAACAGATATCCTCATCATCATCATGTAAAGTTAAATATAAGATTTAATGTTTTTGTTAATGTTTAGGGTGAAAAAGGTGATAGTGGATTGAATGGTATTGATGGAGCTCCTGGACAGAAAGGAGAGAAGGTATACTGACACTGTAAAAATGATAGCACCACTGTTAATTGAAAAATAGTACCCCCCCACCACCACCACACAAAAATAAAAAAATAATTCGGTCTCCATTTACTCATCTTCACATCTTTCTAGAACAGCTTGAACACAAATAGAGATGTTTTGAATTTCCCCATATAAAGCATATTGCAATCAGGAGCTGTCAAGCTTCAGACTAACAAGCACATAAAAGTATCTTAAAATTAGACCATATGACTCATGCGCTTTATTCAAAGCCTTCTGATGTGATGCGATAAATTTGTGAGAGGAACAGACCGAAATGTATGTTATTACAAATTACTTGCCCTCTACTTTAGTAATCAAATTACATTTATGGCTTTGCAACTTATCATGATATTATCATTAAATAAAAGTAAAACCATTAAAAAAAAATGTTGTTCATTGAAATAAAGCTGAAAAAGAGAAATATTAGATGGGAAAAGTAAATTAAGCGAAAATTAGAAATGCTGTCTTGGCAACTAACTGAAATAAGTACGGTCACTCAAAAAAAAATCCATAAAAATTGGGCACAATGTATTGTATTAATTTGATGGAATTTTCTGTATGTAAAGTGTTTTACCTGTATTGTTTTATGCGTTCATTGTTCACTGCGTTCAATTTTATGGTTAACGGAAATGTCCGTAAAATTACTGGATAATGTCCTGGTAATATTTTTTACAGAATTTTTTTACAGTGTTGAATAAACTAAATATAAATCAATTAAACATTAAAGATTAATATAAAAATGAAATAGTACTAAAATAACACTGTTATCATGTCACGATAATTTACAAGACATACGAAAACCATGATTGACACCATAGTCAAATCACATCGTGATTTGCACATTTGAATATGTGCAATCTTTTTCTCTGTCCTTATAGTTTTATTTATTTTTTTATTTTTTTATTTAACTAATTCTCCTGCAGGGTGCAACTGGTTTCCCTGGTTTCTCAGGTTTTAAGGGATCTCCTGGTACACCAGGAACTAATGGGGCTCCGGGTCGACCTGGTCCAGTTGGACCCAAAGGTGAAGTGGGACCGAAGGTACGAGCCTGACCCTCTTATACTTATGAGGTTTCCATATAAAAACAATAATAGAGCTGAATTCCTTATTCCTATGTGTGTGTGATTCATCAGACCTTACAGACAGATGGATAAATAGTCAAACCAGTGTAATTATGGTCATCTTCATACCTCACTCATGTGGAGGAACCGTGGAGGAGGACAAGTCCCTAATTAACTCACTAGAAGGAGAGGATGAGATAGAGAGATAGAGAGATGGGGGGTAGGAGCTATTTCTGCTGGGATGAAGATTTGAGCTATCAAACCAAACACTGCACTAAGGCCGCCTTTAGCCACAATTAAGCATCTCTTGATGTTGATAGGAATGGAGAGGTTTCGGCAAACTGCTCTCATGGACAGTCTCTCTTTAGTAAAGGTGAACTGTACTCCAGCACAGAATCAACTTAAAACATGAGGCAGTTTCTGTGAGATGAAAAAAGGTTGCTGAAATCGGGGAAGGTTTCTCAATAGTTTTATATTTGACAAGTATCCTAACAGTAATTATGTGCTAAATGATGTTAATGAAGTGTGTGTGTGTGTGTGTGTTGGGGGAAGGGTGTCTAAATAAACCCTATGTTATAGGGACAAAATGTCCCCACAAAGATGGCAATATCCGAAATCCTTGTTCTTGCTGGGACCTCTTGGGATGAGGAAACCTGCTTATAAATCACATAATGCAGATTAGGTAGTTTTAGGGGGAGGGGATAGAATATGCAGTTTGTACAGTATAAAAATCATTATGTCTAAGGAAAGTCCCCATAAAACATGGAAACCCAACATATGTGCATGTGTGTTAGTAGTTGCAGTGTGTTGTTGTTGTTGTTAATAATAATAATAATCATATGACTATTATTAATTATAAAAATTCTATTACTATTTTTAACTCTTTTCGTTATAAATTCATGTTTCATTCATAATACATGTTAATTTGTAAATGTTAATGTATTTATAGTATTAGAATTATTATTATTATTTTTTAAATATATATTGTATTACACTTTTTGCTCAAAGCGCTTTACAAGCAAGTACATCAAACGAGATGAAAGCAATAAAAAAGTACATCACACAGTTTCCAAAAACATTGAGTCAAGCACATAGTTCATAGTAAAAATATGCATCTGCATGTGTCTGACCCAACAGTCCAAACAAAATATATTGACATTTAAGTAGACATACATTTTTAACCAAAATTAACAAATGCTGTGGATGTACTGTAATAATGTTTATGCATTACACATTATTGTAAAGTGCTAATCTGGTGGTTTTCCATTCTAAAACAGGGCCAAATACATTTTATACTAGTATATTTCAGTTGGAAATAAAGTAGGAAATCCATTGGTTTAGTTATGTATAGCCTTTAGCTCAAAGATTGGACCAGGGTTAGTGGCTGTTCTGTGGTGACCTGCGGGTTTTATGTATTACTACCTGACCAACAATGTTTCATAATCTTTCCAGGGAGAAAAGGGGAGGAGAGGCAGAGGAAAGGCCTGTCAAAGGGGACCCCCTGGGATTCCTGGCCTCAGAGGCATGGATGTAATAAGGAATCTGCACACAAATAACTGTATCCTCACTCTATTACGGCTTTGTCTAGTCACAACCATGTCTTCTATGCAGGGGGAATCGGGAAACTTCGGCATGAAAGGAGAAAAAGGGGAGCCAGGACTCAGTGTATGTTTACAATGGCCTCTTTCTATGATATATTTATCATTATGGATTACGAATACTATTTCTGTGTTATGATAAACTTTTTTAAATGGTTCCTTTTGTTCCAGGTGGAGGAAGTGAAGGATCTAGTGACGAAGGAGGTGGTTGAGAAGTGCGGTGAGTGTGTGTTTATGCTCATTTGTATTCTTAAACACACAGAGGGTTTACTGCACACGAAAACAAAACTGTAAAGTATTTGAGTAAATGTAATTAGTTACTGTACTTAAGTATATTTTTTGGCTACTTTGTAGTTGTACCAAAGTATCAAATATATTAGCAACTTTTACTCTCTACTTGACTACAAGTTAATGTACTTTTTACTCCAATACATTTGTGTTGAGTAATGCAATTACACATTACATTTTGCATGGCACCTAACTTTTTCTGCAGCAGTTTGTTTCTGCATTAAAGAAGCGATATCGCCATCTAAGGGCATTGGAGGTACTATATCTTGTGTGTTTTGCCTTTACTCACCCTAACATGTCAACAAGGATGCTTTACATGAATCTGAGTGCATTAGCAGGGAGTCGATGAATCGCAAGTGTTTGATTTATGAGATGAGATCAGGCTTTGACTATTTCATTTTACTTAACATTATTTTATTTATCCACTATATTTACGAGAACTTTATGAAGAATATTGGTTTACTTATGGCCTTTTTGTGCACTTGAGCTTAACTGAGACTGTTGTGTCAACCTTGATTTATTGCAATATTGAGGTGTTTTATTTTGATTTTAGAAAATAAACATGATTTCTAATCTTACAAATCAATTGTTTCTTTTTGTCACTGGTATGTCTCTCAGGTGTCGAGGACTCTTGACACCTCTGGGATATAGACATAGGATACTCCTACTGCAAAAATGTGTTTGTATTTTTGTCCATTACAAATATCTAACAATTCTTAAATAAAGATACATTTAGGCTACTTGAGAAGGAAAATGACTCAAGATTTTAAATTGATGCTGTTAAAAATATAATCTTGCATAAACTCACTTAATTGGGAAGTAAATCTTGATTTAAGAATGTTTAGGTATTTGTAAAAGAAACAAGACAAAAATACTGAGTAATGCTTTTTTTTTTTTTTTTTTTTGCAGTGCATAAAGTGTGTATACAAGATTACCTCTAATTTATACATAAAGATTTTCTAGATTTTTAAATGTTTGAAATTATGCAGTTTCAGTGTTTTGTCAGCTATACAATTACCGCAAAGATATACAGCAGAAACTGTTTGTCTATGTTAAATTAAATATGCTGTCTACCCACACTAAATCTATTCAGTTGTGCACTGTACTACTGTCCATTGAAGTGAAATTATGACTGAATAACAGAGCTTCATTAACACATTTATTTGTTGGTGCTTAGAAATGTGTGCTTTTGTGTATTTGTGTGAGTTTGTGTCTCTCAGTATATGTGTTTGGAGGCCCCTGTTGTGAAGACCTCTGGACCCCATGGGTTCCACCATCTGTTGTGTTCTAGTGGGCTCTCTTACTGAAGACGAACTACAAAGAATGTTCAGAAGTCATTCATTAATGCGAAAACCAAATTAACAATAAGAATAACAATAAGAATTGTTAATTCCCCGCATTGAATTACTTTCCATTTGGATGAAATTGCATTAATTAGTGATGTTGATGCCTAATGAAATTTGCATAAAGCATGGTCATTTTCTTAACCAAAGGAAAGGAAATACTCCTGATGGTGAACACCAATGATCCAGATGATGGGAGTATCCTAAGAGAGGACGGAAGAGCGGATTCTGCCTCTCGGTTCTTGCTCGCCCACCCCAAAGTGTGGGATGAAGAGTTGGAGGACGAGACCACTACAGTTCGTCCTGCTGTTTCAGAGTCTGAGCCAACATTAGCATATGGCAACGTTACAAGTAGGTATATTCCTGCTTTGAACCAATATGTTATAACATGGCTTCTCTCTTATGATATCATGCCTGTATTTTGTCCTTGGGCCTGGAAGCGTTTAGATGAGGAAACTCTTAATTTTATATAATCAGTTTTATATTTGTGTTGATTAACTGTAAATTTTGGGGTCTTATAAACATTATCCCTGGAAGCCAATCCTATTATGCTGAGATCTGGCATCTTTGTAGATGAGTTAATTCATCCATAAACACCATTTAGCTCTTCTTTACCTGATGGAAAACAGGAAATGGTTACAGGGTATAAATATATGGAAGTCATACACAAAGGTTCTGCATGGTCTAGTTTGTGTTATTTTAAGCAACTGAGTCACACGGTACATCTCACTTGAAAAAAAAATCTGCATTGTTTTTCAAAGTTCCAACCACATAGTAGTTGCTCGAGGCAACCTGATGTGAACCTCAAAAAATACAGTACAGGCTATCTAGCTGGCTACATTATTATATGATGTACACTTAGGATGTGAAAGAAATGGGTGAAATATAAATTAATGAAATAGACTTTTCAGGCAATGTCATAGAATAAACAAAGAAAAAAGAATAAGGAATGTTCAAAACCACAGTGATGACTTTAATGTTGCACTTTCTTCTCTTAATTGTTTTATCTGTTTGTGTTTGAGTATTCCAGACTGTCAGTCTGTCCATTAGTGGTAGAGAATTTTTAGTGGCTCTTTCTTCAAAAAATCTTCATGAGCAAGTCATTGAATCATTAATTCAACTGATTCGTTCAAAATGGTTCATTCAGGACCTAACACAACTACTGAGTCTGTGTGTTGCTCAGAGATGCACAAAGATTCATTAGGTATCTTTCTTCTCATTTAATAAAAACATGTCAGATCAAATTAGTATTTTATGTACATTTATTTATAGTAAAATATTCCATCATCGCACAATAAACCCCATCAGGGTGATTTATTTTGCAATATTATGCCAATGATTTCCAGATGTTGTCCCATGATTATGTTTATGCAACGACTTGGTGTTAACTGAAAAATGTGAATATAATATAAGCCTTTCTGTTGCACTCAGGAGCCAGTACGGAGAGAGATGGAGAGCCGAGAGAAAAGAGACGTGCACTCAAACTCCACTCAGGTGTGTGTCGAGTAAAAGAGGAGAACATCGTCCTCTGCTGACTGCTGCTCCAAGTGCTTTTAACGAGTTAATACAACTACAAAAACAGCTCACATAAGCAATATAGTCAGATTTCCTGCTTAAATTAAACCTGGTCCTCGAATTAAAAGGATTTGCAGTGGAAATGTTGGGTTTATATCCAGGATAGTAGTCCAAAGTAGTACACAGTAATGGTCCTGGCACTAAAAGTGCAAGGCATTACACATAGCCAAGATTATTTTATCCATCTCTTTTTTAATTTCTTTATTTTTCTATTTCTGTCACATCCACAGTGCAATATGAGACACAGGGAACAGAAACAGACAGACAAGACAAGAATTAAACCACTGATAAAAGTAACATTCAAATCATCACTCCAAAAGTGTGTAGGTTTGCGTGTATACTGTGTATGTGTGAGAGAGATGGAAACAGAACATTTGATTAACAGAGAAATACAAAATAAAAATTGATTATAGTTGAACTATTTCTACAAACCCGATTCCAAAAAATTTGGGACACTGTACAAATTGTGAATAAAAACAGAATGCAATGATGTGGAAGTTTCAAATTTCAATATTTTATTCAGAATACAACATAGATTACATATCAAATGTTTAAACTGAGAAAATGTATCATTTTAAGGGAAAAATAAGTTGGATTTGAAAGGTCATGGCATCAACACATCTCAAAAAAGTTGGGACAAGGCCATGTTTCCCACTGTGTGGCATCCCCTCTTCTTTTTATAACAGTCTGCAAATGTCTGGGGACTGAGGAGACAAGTTGCTCAAGTTTAGGAATAGGAATGTTGTCCCATTCTTGTCTAATACAGGCTTCTAGTTGCTCAACTGTCTTAGGTCTTCTTTGTCGCATCTTCTTCCTTACGATGCGCCAAATGTTTTCTATGGGTGAAAGATCTGGACTGCAGGCTGGCCATTTCAGTACCCGGATCCTTCTTCTACGCAGCCATGATGTTGTAATTGATGCAGTATGTGGTCTGGCATTGTCATGTTGGAAAATGCAAGGTCTTCCCTGAGGGAGACGACGTCTGGATGGGAGCATATGTTGTTCTAGAACTTGGATATACCTTTCAGCATTGATGGTGCCTTTCCAGATGTGTAAGCTGCCCATGCCACACGCACTCATGCAACCCCATACCATCAGAGATGCAGGCTTCTGAACTGAGCGCTGAGAACAACTTGGGTTGTCCTTGTCCTCTTTAGTCCGGATGACATGGCATCCCAGTTTTCCAAAAAGAACTTCAAATTTTGATTGGTCTGACCACAGAACAGTTTCCACTTTGCCACAGTCCATTTTAAATGAGCCTTGGCCCAGAGAAAACGCCTGCGCTTCTGGATCATGTTCAGATATGGCTTCTTTTTTGACCTATAGAGTTTTAGCCGGCAACGGCGAATGGCACGGTGGATTGTGTTCACCGACAATGTTTTCTGGAAGTATTCCTGAGCCCATGGTGTCCATTACAGTAGCATTTGTGTATGTGATGCAGTGCCGTCTAAGGCCCCGAAGATCACAGGCATCCAGTATGGTTTTCCGGCCTTGACCCTTACGCACACAGATTGTTCCAGATTCTCTGAATCTTTGGATGATATTGTGCATCGTAGATGATGATAACTTCAAACTCTTTGCAATTTTTCTCTGAGAAACTCCTTTCTGATATTGCTCCACTATTTTTGGCCGCAGCATTGGGGGAATTGGTGATCCTCTGTCCATCTTGACTTCTGAGAGACACTGCCACTCTGACAGGCTCTTTTTATACCCAATCATGTTGCCAATTGACCTAATAAGTTGCAAATTGGTCCTCCAGCTGTTCCTTATATGTACATTTAACTTTTCCGGCCTCTTATTGCTACCTGTCCCAACTTTTTTGGAATGTGTTGCTCTCATGAAATCCAAAATGAGCCAATATTTGGCATGACATTTCAAAATGTCTCACTTTCAACATTTGATATGTTATCTATATTCTGTTGTGGATAAAATATAAGTTTATGAGATTTGTAAATTATTGCATTCCTATTTTATTCACAATTTGTACAGTGTCCCAACTTTTTTGGAATCGGGTTTGTAGATTAACCATTACTTCTTTAATCCTTGCAGTGATTTATGGGCAGCTTTTATTTTAAATATAGTTATCAATAAAAAATAAGTAAATATCATAAATAAAATTATAGTTTTATGTATTGATATTCATCGTTTAATTCATTTAAGATTCAAAAATTATTTTAAATTCATTTTCAATTTTGAAAACATTATTTTCATTAAAACAGTGTGAATGCTTTATTTATTTAATTGAAACTGATTATGTAATGCCAACTCCACTGAATGCAGATCCGGACACTGATCTGTGCCTTGAACCCATGTCTGAGGGCCACTGCACTGAATACGTCCTGCTGTGGTACTACTACCCCGTCTCAGGAGAATGCCGTCCTTTTGTGTACGGTGGCTGCGGAGGAAATAGGAACCGCTTCAGCTCCAAACAGGACTGTCAGAGTAAATGCATTCTGGGAAGGAGAGGTAAAGAGCCAATCAGAATTCAGACTTCAGGTTCCAATATAAATGATTAGAGGTGATTATTTGAAAGATGCTCACCCTAAAGACATGTGATTTTTATATTTTAGCATAACCTTAAGTTAACTTTTCTTATCCTCTTTTCTTGTTTTACAGATTCTGGATCCTGAGGAAGAACATTTTGCTATTTTTAACAGCTAAACTGATGTTTATCTCACAGAAAATACTAGTATTGTACCTTTTTGTCATTTCATATGTATATTAGTTTATCACAGCTCTATATGTTAAAGCTGCAGTCCATAGTTTTTCCTCTGTTGCCATCTCTGTTCGAAATCTGCAATTGCCGTTATTTGTGGAATTATCAACTTTACGTGAGTTGTGCCTCGGCACAGCACAGCGTGTATGAATCCAATGTTTTGAGGAGAGTGCGGCTGTCAGTCACCGCGCTGGTGTGGAGTGCAGTCTAATTTCTAATCGTCATACCAACAAATTCATGTGGAGTAGAGGAGAATTGCTCCCTCTCATAGCTAGCACAAAATAGTTGATATTTACCATAATGCACATAAAAAAACGAGAAAGGCACAACAAAGAAAACAACTCCGTAAATGTATGAATTAAGGGAACGCCACCTTTCAAAAGCCCTTTTTATCCTTGTTTTCACATGGGCCCAGTTGCAGTCTCTTTTTTTTCTGTATCCACTTCGAAGTCCGAAGTCTTTTGCATTTTACAACGGGTGAATCTCCAGTTGTCACTGGTGATTGTCGTTTGAACCTTTCTGGATCCGCCATCACATTGATAAGTTTAATTATATGAAGTGCTGTGAGAAAAGGCTATAAATCTCCACCTCCACATCCTCACACACAATATAGCCTACTAGTCGGGACACCTTCTTTATGTGTACAGATGTGACGCAATGACGCAAAGATATGCTTGAATTTCCTGCAGAAATCCACCAGTACCACTGGAATTAAAAACATTATTACAAGCTTACCGTTGTAAATCGAGCTAAGGTAAGCAGATGGTTTTGAACACTGGCAAAAATGTATTTAGGATAATTTTTAACCCAAAAAAGTTACGGACTGCAGCTTTAATAAAAATTGTTCATAACTTTTTCTATATCATGTTTGCATTTCACTTCTATAGCACCACCCATTGTTGCACTGTTGTAGTGATACATGCTTACCTACAAATTTCTTACCAATATTCCACGTTCTTATTTAAAACATAGTTTGATGTTTATTAACTGAGGTCATGATTCTAAATGCACTATTAATATAATCAACTGTGTTTATGACCTGCTTACCATTTTGCACTAATGGTTCTGTATGTAAAATGTTCTTAATTTGACTGTTTTTAAATATTATGTGAGCCAAAAAAAAAAAAAAAAAAAACAATGAACTGTATATATTTTTGAATGAGCTATATAGTCATAGGGTTCCCTGTAGGTGGGTGGGTGTGTGCGTGAGAACATTTTCACATCGTGACCTCTGATTTTGGACTGTGTTCTCTGAGCTTGGCCCTGTGCTGTGTATAAATGCTGCCATATTGGCTTTTCTTCAATAATGTTTGTCGAGTCGTGTCTGGACGGTGTCTCCTGGGGGCAGGCAGAGAAAGTGTGTGTGCATATGAAGCAAATGGACTAGCTGCATGTGTGGGTGGCTTATATCTGTACATTTGTCTATGTATATGTATGTTTCCTTACTCATTATTTTTATCCCTCCATATCGCTTTGTCTCTTTCTCCAGTCTTAAAAGCTTTACCTTCCACTGACATTGACTCTGTTGTGTTTTATATAATCTCCCAACTAAGCTGCTCCCTGTTGCAACCCTAGGTTTCTAGCTTTTTACATATGTCCCAGCTGCAGGGGGCCCGTGTAGCAGGCCATAGTCCAATTTAGAGCACATTGAGAAGACTGTGGTACAAATCAGAAGATAGGATGCCCTTTACAGTGTGTCTAAGGGGATCCCTGAGTGAACTTCATTGCAAGTGCACACTACAGAGCACAGATTTACACCTGCTTTAAAATGTAGTTTTTAAGGTTTAATGAGCTTCCTTTAACGCCATGTGGAATAAAAGTATTATCGTCCAGTCCAATGCACAATGTTTACAGTGTTTAAAAGTAATCATTAATGAAGTCTCCAAACTTTAGAGCCCTTGATAGCAAAGCAATCAATCATTAAAGGGAGGTGGGAAACTCATTAAACTTATGAGCATGAACTGCACAGCAATTAACTCACAGGGATGTCTAAAAAGGAGCACAAACAGTTTATACAATCATTGACCCTGACAACTGATGAAACAATAAAACAGACCCAAAAACAGTCTTATAAATGGCTAAATACACATGCAGAATAAGTAAATTGATGCACTATCCATGGTGCTGAATGCCTTTAAGTTGGTAAATTCTCAGTATGCCAGCTTAATTATAAGCCTTATAACCATTTTATTCAAAAGTTCTCTGGATAATTACAACCTGCCAGTCATGACATTGAGTGGCAGACTATTTTGTTTAATAATGACAAATAAATTAATAAAAAAATGTTAGTTTGTAGCTTTAGTAGTAAATTTTTTTTGCTTTTTAATAAGCGTGATAATCAGCCAGTTATGATACAATGTAGTAGTAAACGCACGAAAATGAAGGTTCAACTTCAAACCAGTGTTTAATATCCACAGGTAAATCCATATCCAAAAGAGAGCGAAGCAAAACAACATACCATAGATGAGACCCGACAAAGACAAGGAAAACACACATGAACTTAGATACAACTGAAAACGATGATTAAATGCACACACCTGAACTGAATGATGAAATCAATCCATAACTATGACAACAATCAAGGCAGGGAGAAATGGTGCAAACGAAAACAAATTCCAAACTGAGGTGGCTTATGACATTATGTCACCTCCTGGAAAGGCATGACCTCGCTCCTGCAGATAAATGGAGGAGGCTCAGGTGGAGGACGTGAGCCCGGGAGTGGGATCAAAAGGAAAGTCCAGGGTGGTGCAAGTGGTGTGATCCAGACAATAGCCTTGAGCAGGGACCCTGGTGGCGGCCTCGACGGAGCTGGAGTGACGACCCCCCGAGATGGAAGTAGGGATCTGGAGGCAAAGCTGGTGCAACCGAGGGTGGAGGTGGGGCCGTGGCGAAGGCGATGTGATGTGATGTGATGTCGGACCCAGGTGGAGCCGACGGTCCAAGGGAGCCCGACAAGGCTGAATGGCCGATAGTCACTGCTGGAATCGAAGGAGATAGGAGTGCAGGAGCCAGGGCGACAGGTCAAGGTAGAAAGGAGGTCTCTGAGGTCGGAGGCAGAGCTACGGGCTCCTCACACCCAGGAGGAGGTGGCTCCCAGCAGTCCTGAGTTGTAGCCATGACACTGAGAGGAGGCTAAGGTGGTACTGAGGGGCTGATGGGAGACAATGATCTCCTCTGATAACAAACCACTTTAAATTGTAATGTAGACAAATGCATTTTCTGTGAAGCTGCTTTGAAACGATATGTATTGTGAAAAGCGCAATACAAATAAATGTGAATTGATTTTAATTGCATGATGACTGGGTTGTATGAATGGTTGAGGACTGGAAAGGAGACTGAAGAGAAACACAGGGGCTGACAGAACACATTAAATCCATTGTAGCAGTTTGGAGAGGACGTGGGAGAGGGAGGGGCCAACTGGCCTGATGAAAACGATTTGGATTCAGGCAGAATCAAAGGAGGTAGGGAATCCTCTTCTCCAAACGAAAAACAAATGTTCATTAAGTCCAATAGATCCTCACTCTCAATGGCCGGAGACAAGACAACTGCTCTTTTGTGGCGGTGTTCAGGCCAGCATGTAGAAACATGCACAGATGTATCCTCCGCTATCTTTGATATCCCACAATCCTGTGCTTCCCATTTGGTGACAGTTAAGCTAAAAATAAAGATGGTGTCTGAAAGTTGCAGTTGGTGGTCAGTTTGTGTGCAAATAAAAGTTTTTGACCAAAGTTTTTTGACCAAAGTTTTCCATAAATGAAAATTCTGTCATTAATTACTCACCCTCATGTCGTACTAAACCCGTAAGACTTTCATTCATCTTTGGAACACAAATGTAGATATTTTTGATGAAATCTGAGAGCTTTCTGTCCCTCTATAGACAGCTACACAACTACCACTTTGACGCTTCAAAAAGTTCATAAAGAGATTGTAAATCTAATCCATATGAATTGAGTGGTTTAGTCAAAATTTTCTGAAGAGACTTGATTGCTTTATATGATGAACATATTTAATTTATATAAATATGTAAAAATTTCACATATGTAAACTTTGATCATTGAACATAAACAGAAGCTCAACTGAACCTGCTTGGTGTGTGAGAACAAACCTCTTTCAGAAGCTCAATCTCAAATGTTCTGTGTAGCACACGAGAATGAACCTCATTGGTTTTCACGGAAAACTGAAACGTGCTGCGTAAGACATAAGAGAATGAACCTTATTGGTTCTTGTGAAGCTCAAACGTGCTGCGTAACACACAAGAACAAACCTCATTGGTTCTTGTCAAGCTCAAACCTGCTGCGTAACATAAGAATGAACCTCATTGGTTCTTGAAGAAGTTCAAACGTGCTGCGTAACACACAAGAATGAACCTCATTGGTTCTTGTGAAACTCAAACGTGCTGCGTAACACACAAGAATGAACCTCATTGGTTCTTGCTGAAGCTCAAACGTGCTGTGTAACACACAAGAATGAACCTCATTGGTTCTTGAAGAAGTTCAAACGTGCTGCGTAACACACACGAATGAACCTCATTGGTTCTTGTGAAACTCAAACGTGCTGCGTAAGACATAAGAGAATGAACCTTACTGGTTCTTGTGAAGCTCAAACGTGCTGCGTAACACACAAGAACAAACCTCATTGGTTCTTGTCAAGCTCAAACGTGCTGCGTAACACACAAGAATGAACCTCATTGGTTCTTGCTGAAGCTCAAACGTGCTGTGTAACACACAAGAATGAACCTCATTGGTTCTTGAAGAAGTTCAAACGTGCTGCGTGACACATGAATGAACCTCACTGGTTCTTGCTGAAGCTCAAACGTGCTGCGTAACACAAGAATGAACCTCATTGGTTCTTGTGAAACTCAAATGTGCTGCGTAACACACAAGAATGAACCTCATTGGTTCTTGTGAAGCTCAAACCTGCTGCGTAACATACAAGAATGAACCTCATTGGTTCTTGTGAAGCTCAAACCTGCTGCGTAACATACAAGAATGAACCTCATTGGTTCTTGCGGAAGCTCAAACATGCTGTGTGACACGAGAATGAACCTCATTGGTTCTTGCAGAAGCTCAAACTTGCTGCGTAACGCACAAGAATGAACCTCATTGGTTCTTGCATGTCAAGCAAACATGCTTAATCTTCTGTTTACCACAACTGATGTGTGAGTTGATTAATGTTTATATGTAAATAAAAGCCTAAATTCAATCTGTTCATCATGTAAAGTGATCGAGCCTCCAGAAAATTTGGACTAAACCACTCAATTCATATGGATTAGTTTTACGATGTCTATGAACTTTTCGAAGCGTCAAAGTGGTAACTGTCAATGGAGGGATAGAAAGCTCTCAGATTTCATCAAAAAGATCTTCATTTGTGTTCTGAAGATGAACGAAAGTTGTATGGGCGAGGAATGACATGAGGGTGAGTAATTAATGACAAAAATTTCAACTATCTCTTGAAATATTTGCTTAGTTATCACCAAAGCTTGCTTGATATTTCAGTAGATCATTAAACTGTTGTGCTGCCTCTGAAGTATTTTGTGAGGTACCTTCGTGCACAAATGCTGCCTACAAAGTCATTGCTTGATAAGGCCAGGGAGGCAACAAGTCAGCTGCCTAAGTTTTCGGACGCAGCCATTGTGAGCATCAATGCACCCTGCTTTACGCATTGTGGGACTATTTAGGGAGCGAACATTTCAGTGCACTGGTAGCCTATGATTTTGCAATTGAGACTCCCTGATCAGTGCCCTGACTACTGAACTAGGGAGCTGATTGGGGCGCACCCATAATCAGATTTTTTCTTTCTTTCTATAATTAGCCTAACAGGATGTCTGTACATGTCTCATCGCATTCGTCAAATATTAAGCATACGGTCGGCTATCTGTTTTATATGGTGACGGTAAAAGCGCCTTTGGTGCATAAGCGCATTAATCACCGCCTCATTTTACTGGGAGGATCCCAATAAATGACGTTATTGCTGGCGTACGACTGCAGTGTAAATGGGCTTATACTAAATGAATGCACATCCAAACAGTCCAAACGGATATTATCAGCAGCCAGTGAGATACCAACCCCACTAAATCACTCTTATTTAAGTTGACATTGAGTTGTTGACTTGCTTACCTTTTTAATAACACTTTGGATTTACGATCCAAAAGTTCTGGTTGACGAACAGTGCTCCACTTCAGAAGACTCTTCTCATCCACACAGTGCAGGTAAGGTACTTTTTTTGCAGTTCAAGGGACTCGTTCGTTCAAAAAGGACCAAATTCTTCCATAATTTACCCAAAGGTGGTTCCAAACCTGTATGACTTTCTGAATCAGAGGGTGACAGCTTCAGTCTCCATTGCGTTTTTTTCAATATACAATGAAAGTGAATGGTGACGAACTTTCATTCTATTTAGCGACACCCTTTGTGTTCCACAGAAGAAAGATTTATACCGGTTTGGAACAATATGAGGGTGAGTTTTGGTTCAACTGTTCCTTTATAGGCTACTGTATACTTTTTATACAAAGTTTCTTTCTGAAAGTTTTAAATCAAGTACTCAGTACGCAAGAAATATTAATCCTGATAGTGTCTCATGTTCTCACGCACCTCCGTTCAACAGGGCAAAACAATGTGGTTCGCGCGGACCCTCCTCGCTCTGGCACTTCTTTGCGCACCGGTTTCCAGCCTCTGCTTACCAACGTACAGCCCAGAGTTCAACTTTCTTTGCAACAACGAGGTGTTTTCCGAGGCGAATGATAACGGAAAACCGTCGAATTCCTTGCTGGACAGTGTAAACCTCCTGTACAAATCAGCGCACGCGCTTTCCTCTGAGGAGCCGCGAGAGAGGAGGACTGTTCCCGCGTCCAAATACAGATACTTGAGCCAGACGCAGCTCAGGAGTAAACTGTACCGCAACAGTGCGAAGAGCGACCGACGCAGCCAGGTCACTCTTTCCCTCGACGTCCCCACCAACATTATGAACATCCTCTTCAACATTGCCAAAGCCAAGAACCTGCGCGCAAAGGCGGATGACAACGCGCGCCTGCTGGCGCAGATTGGAAAGAGGAAATGAACTCTTATTCTTGACACTAATTTGACTTTAATATTTGTTTTTGTAAACAACTGAGGCATGTTATATCTAATTTAATAATGTAATAAAAGTTTGTTTTTGTTTTTTTCCCTTTTTTTTCAGTTGCATAAAAAATTAGCAATACTGAAAATTAATGGAACTTATAGCAGGTAAGCAGGTGATATAGATGTCTTTAAAGGGTTTGATTTATTAGCCTACCCACTAAAACGCATAATGGTTATTGTTAGAGGAAATTATTAAAATTGGCTTACTATACCAGTGAGACTCATGACATTTGTAATATATATATATATATAAAAAAATGTTTAGTAGGTCAATTTGTATGCTCAAGCTTCAAAGAGACGTAATAATTGGAGTATCATATTGCGTCTCAGAGGAAAGTGCAATGCTCTTTCATCTCTCCATTCACACAGTTTGTCTAGCCTAATTATTATTGAAAATACTGCTCTATATAAGATACAGGATTCATGGCTGAAGGGTTAGGCTACATATAAAGTGGGTTGATAAGACCGACAGTCGAATATTTTTGTACTGAAAATATTTTTTTTTTTCGTTAAATAAATAAATAAATGCAAATGAAAACAAAGCGTCCACTGGAAGCATATTATTTCAATGGGGATTTCTCTGTATTACGCATCTTTCAAAAACTACAGAGACAGTCTTATTTCACCGTACGTTATTGTTCCAGGTACACGCAGATAACATAAAAGATAATCAATAGACTAAAGTAAGTTTATGATAGGCTAATATTTTAATAGGACTAGTTACGCTATCAAATTACTGATGACTAGTTTTTTTTTTTTACTAAATACTACATTTTATTTTATTTCACACACACACACACACACACACACACACACACACACACACACATACATATATATACATACATATATATATATATATATATATATATATATATATATATATATATATATGAAGAGTTCAGATGCAGAAAGCCTCTAAATCCAAGCTGACGTTTTTCTTTAAAATAAGCATTTTTGTCAGGCTTCTATGTATAGGTTTCTACCTAAGTACCGGTATGTCTGAATGGGCTGAGGCTGGGATTTAGTGGGTTTTAAGTTTAACTATTTTATGAACTTATACTATATGCGGAGAGCATTCACTCAGTATCGTTATCTCATTTTTGACCGAAGTGGCTTTTAAGAGGCTTTTGCATCTGAACTCTTCATATATATATATATATATATATATATATATATATATATATATATATATATATATATATATATATATATATATATATATATATATATATATATATATATACACACACACAGTACCGGTCAAAAGTTTTTAAAGAAGTTTCTTCTGCTCACCAAGGCTGCATTTATTTGATTCAAAATACAGCAAAAACAGTATTATTGTGAATAATTTTTACAATTTAAAATAACTTTTTTTCTATTTGAATATATTTTAAAATGAAATTTATTTCTGTGATTCAAAGCTGTATTTTCAACATCATTACTCCAGTCTTCAGTCACATGATGCATTGGCATGGCTTAAATCATATTTATCTGACCGTTATCAGTTTGTAGCAGTAAATGAAGAGATGTCACACCGATCACAAGTTCAGTATGGAGTACCGCAGGGCTCAGTGCTAGGACCGTTGCTCTTCACCCTGTACATGCTACCACTGGGAGATATCATTAGGAAGCATGGCATTAGTTTTCACTGTTATGCTGACGATACTCAGCTCTATATTTCTTCACGCCCTGACGAAACTTACCAATTCACAAGATTAACGGAGTGCATAGCTGATATAAAACATTGGATGTCTAGTAATTTCCTGCAACTTAATTCAGAAAAAAACAGAATTTTTAATTATTGGACAAAAAAACTCTGCAAGTAGTAACCTAGAATACTGTCTAACACTCGATGGCTGCTCTGTCAAGTCCTCGTCGTCAGTTAGGAACCTGGGTGTGCTCTTTGATACCAATCTTTCATTTGAAAGCCACGTTTCTAACATCTGTAAAACTGCATTCTACCATCTTAAAAATATATCTAAATTACGGCACATCCTTTCGATGCAAAATGCTGAACAGTTAATTAATGCATTCATGACCTCAAGGCTAGATTACTGTAATGCTTTACTGGGTGGTTGCCCTGCTCGCTTAATAAACAAACTCCAGCTGGTCCAAAACGCAGCAGCTCGAGCTCTTACTAGAACAAGGAAGTATGACCATATTAGCCCGGTTCTGTCAACACTGCACTGGCTCCCTATTAAACATCGTATAAATTTTAAAATCTTGCTTATTACTTACAAAGCACTAAATAGTTTAGCTCCCCAGTACTTGAGCGAACTCTTAACTATATACTCCATCACGTCTATTGCGGTCTCAAAACTCTGGCCAGTTGATAATACCTAGAATATCAAAATCAACTGCAGGCGGTCGATCCTTTTCCTATTTAGCGCCTAAACTCTGGAACAGTCTTCCTAGCATTGTTCGCGAAGCAGACACACTCTGTCAGTTTAAATCTAGACTAAAAACGCATCTCTTTACTATGGCTTACACATAAAACATTATCAATTTCTATTATTCAAATCAGTAAATGATTGTTAGGCTGCATTAACTAGGTCAGCCGGAACCGGGAACACTTCCCATAACACCTGATGTACTCGTTACATCATAAGAATGGCATCTACGCTAATGTTAGTCTCTCTGTTTATCCCGAGGTTTACTGCAGTCAGCCGGATCCAGGCCATATCCAGATCAGATGGTGGACCAGCGCCTGGACACCGTCCGTCAGATGGTGGACAACGCATCCCTGAAATGTCTGCAGAGAACATGTCAAATAAACTCCCCCCGTAAATGCTGCATCGACACGACATCCTCATTAAACCCGTCTTCGGCGTGATGACTCCAATCTTTCGAATAATCTTACAAATATCTATTTGCCTAATATGAATTAAGACCTGCTATGTTGCCAGAATTATAATCATACACTGTTTGCTCGTCGGCCAGAGGAGAACTGGCCCCTCGACTGAGCCTGGTTTCTCCCAAGGTTTTTTTTTCCATTCTGACCCTGAAGGAGTTTTGGTTCCTTGCCACCGTTGCCTCTGGCTTTTGGCTTGCTCAGTTGGGGACACTTAAATTTCATCTATATTACCGATCTGCCCGCATTGACACTATATGATACTTGAAATTAGCTGGATAACATCACCGTTTCACCAGAACGGCTGTACAAATTCTGTTGCATTATTTTCCTGTTAACAATGTGAAGCTGCTTTGAAACAATTGGACTTGTTAAAAGCGCTATATAAATAAAGGTGATTTGATTTGATTTGATGATCCTTCAGAAATCATTCTAATATGATGATGTGCTGCTCAAGAAATATTTATTATTGTTATCAATGTTGAAAACAGTTGTGTACAATTTTTTTCAGGATTATTTAATGAATAGAAAGTTCAAAAGAACAGCATTTATCTGAAATATCAAGCCTTTGCAACATTATCATACAATTTAATGCATCCTTGCTGAATAAATGTTTTAATTTCTTTAAGTTCTTTCCCAAAAAAAAAAAAAAAAATTGACCCAAAACTTTTGAACAGTATAGTACAATGTTACAAAAGCTTTATATTTCAGATAAATGCTGTTCTTTTGAACTTTCTATTCATCAAAGAATCCTAAAAAAAAATTTTTACACAACTGTTTTCAACATTGATGATAATAATAAATGTTTCTTGAGCAGCAAATCATCATATTACAATGATTTCTGAAGGATCATGTGACACTGAACACTGGGATAGTGATGCTCAAAATTGGAATAAATGACAAAACAGGAATAAATGACAAATTTATAATATATTCAAATAGAACACAGTTATTTTACATTTTAATAATATTTCACAATATTACAGCTTTTATATTTTTGAATTTTTAATAACATAAATGCAGCCTTGGTGAGCAGAATATATATATAATATATATACACACACACACTCAGCTAAAGGATTATTAGGAACACCATACTGTAGCGTATGGACGGCGCTCATAAATGATCAATGGACCAATACTTTGATTATTTATAATGACTCAAACAAGACCGGTGCCGTGAAGTCTACAGACCGACAGGTTAATGGTGCTAAAAGGACACAAACCAGGCCCCATGCAGCCCACGAGGCATCGTCATAAACAACAGCCCCTCCCTCACACATACCAAAGGACATCCGAACAGATTATATGACTTTTAACTTAGTTATTTTTCATTTTAGGTGTGTTGTGGTCCCTGTATGTATGCATGCTTTTTGTTATAACCATTTTAGATGTGTTTGATAGGTTAGAAACTTATAGCCAGTGAATGCGTAAGGAAGAATGACGTCAATCCTCGCGTTCCTTTAACTCTTAAGTTAAACTCCCCATGCTTGGTCTCGAAATCTTTGTCTCGCAATTTGTAGGCCGGCTAGGTATGTTGTGTGGTACTATGATGCATCAAACTCTTTCTTTCATGCCAAAACCCCAAAGTCTGCATACCAAAACCCCCAAGTCTGCTTCTCTAAGAGAGCCATAAAACATGTTAATGAGGCGAGACCCAAGACAAAGGGAGATTTCCCGCTTCTGAGTTCCTTCGCTCTGATTGGCTGTTCCGACAAAAGAGGCGTGCCCCGTCGAGGCCCTTTAAAGATGGGCCACAAACGCTTCTCTCTCTCTTCTTTTTGCTCTTTCGTTTTGCTCCCTTCTTTTTGCTTCCTGTTACCACCTTTTTGGCTTTCCTCCTCTTCTTCTTCGCCATCTTCCAACGGATCTCATCACACAAAGGAACCAAAGTTGAATTTCCCGCGGACTCCAAGGACACACCCTGCAAGATTCAAACACGGACCGGATCGCGGAATTCCCTAAACGCGCACGAACTCACGACCAAGGAAACATATGCAAGTATCCCTTAAGCTGTCGTTATAAAGTTTTGAGCTTATACCAATAAGCTGGACTGATTCCTTGCTTGTGCTCAATAGGTTGTGTCGATAGTATCACCGTTGCCTTGTCTCTCTCTCTCTCTCTCTCTCCTCTCTCTCCTCTCTCTCCTTCCTTCTTTCAGTTAATTTGTGTATGTTTGTTTATTGTTTGTTGATTTTATTAAAATATATATATTCACACGTGATTGTGCTTGAGGTGCTCATGCATAGGTCACTTTTACGTTGAACCGACCCTGTTACAAATTAAAAGAAAGATATTTCTCCTTGCCAGAGAAACGTTGTTTACGAGTTATTAAAAGGGAGATATTTGGTGGACAATTATCTGTCCTTTGAACTCAATTCTAGAATCAAAGAAATTTCTAAAAGTTGAATCAAGCCCTAGATATTAATAATTGTTATAATCCGTTATAATCAACTGTTAATATCCAAATTCCCCTCTGTGCGGATCTATGCATGTTTGACCGTAACACGATTAAACGCATGCATAAATCCAGCACCATTTCCCCTGGGGCTTGATATTCGCTACAATACTAATACTGTGTTTGACCCCCTTTCGCCTTCAGAACTGCCTTAATTCTACATGGCATTGATTCAACAAGGTGCTGAAAGCATTCTTTAGAAATGTTGGCCCATACTGATAGGATAGCATCTTGCAGTTGATGGAGATTTGTGGGATGCACATCCAGGGCACGAAGCTCCCGTTCCACCACATCCCAAAGATGCTCTATTGGGTTGAGATCTGGTGACTGTGGGGGCCATTTTAGTACAGTGAACTGATTGTCATGTTCAAGAAACCAATTTGAAATGATTCAAGCTTTGTGACATGGTGCATTATCCTGCTGGAAGTAGCCATCAGAGAATGGGTACATGGTGGTCATAAAGGGATGGACATGGTCAGAAACAATGCTCAGGTAGGCCGTGGCATTTAAACAATGCCCAATTGGCACTAAGGGGCCTAAAGTGTATCAAGAAGACATCCCCCACACCATTACACCACCACCACCACCAGCCTGCACAGTGGTAACAAGGCATGATGGATCCATGTTCTCATTCTGTTTACGCCAAATTCTGACTCTACCATCTGAATGTCTCAACAGAAATCGAGACTCATCAGACCAGGCAACATTTTTCCAGTCTTCAACTGTCCAATTTTGGTGAGCTTGTGCAAATTGTCGCCTCTTTTTCCTATTTGTAGTGGAGATGAGTGGTACCCGGTGGGGTCTTCTGCTGTTGTAGCCCATCCGCGTGTTGTGGCTTCACAAATGTTTTGCTGCATACCTCGGTTGTAACGAGTGGTTATTTCAGTCAAAGTTGCTCTTCTATCAGCTTGAATCAGTCGGCCCATTCTCCTCTGACCTCTAGCATCAACAAGGCATTTTTGCCCACAGGACTGCCGCATACTGGATGTTTTTCCCATTTCACACCATTCTTTGTAAACCCTAGAAATGGTTGTGTGTGAAAATCCCAGTAACTGAGCAGATTGTGAAATACTCAGACCGGCCCATCTGGCACCAACAACCATGCCACGCTCAAAATTGCTTAAATCACCTTTCTTTCCCCTTCTGACATTCAGTTTGGAGTTCAGGAGATTGTCTTGACCAGGACCACACCTCTAAATGCATTGAAGCAACTGCCATGTGATTGGTTGATTAGATAATTGCATTAATGAGAAATTGAACAGGTGTTCCTAATAATCCTTTAGGTGAGTGTATATTCAATCCTTTTTTTTTTTTTTTTTTTTTTTATCGTTGCACCACATCACCCACAACTAATATCCATTTGATCACTTTTATCAGATAATCTGAAAATATTTTCAGATTAATTTATCAAAGTCTGGCCTCAGAACAATATTAAAAGTTAATAAAAGTTTAAATAATTATAAATAATTAGCATATTTAAAATATGACAATATGTTATACATATTATAATTCACAAACACAGTCTTTTAATGGTGTGTAAATTAAATATAAAAAATATAATATAAAACAAATATATATTCATCGCCATCCCGACTTTTAAACACAGACCTTTATTTTGAAGTTTGAACCCAGTGGCGCCACCTCCGCCAGCTCACAACATACGTCACACTAGTTGACGTGGAGGAAAAGAGCGTGAATGATAGTCTCCTCATCTCGTTTACTGCTCTTAAACATTCAGCAAAATGATCAAGAAATTCGACAAGAAGGACGAGGAGTCTGGTGAGATCATTATTAAATCCATGTTGACACATTATGAAATATGTATACTATGAATAACAGTTTATTTCAGTGGCCGAAAAGGATGTCGGTTGTTTTGCTAAGGAAGAGCGTCTCTGCAGGCCACAGCACAACATCTGCAACTGAAAAAAGTGACACTTGTTTAACAATAAAGATTTATGTACATGTTTCAGTTTTATACTTAATTTAAGTTGTGGATTAACTAGTAGTAGCAGTTATGTGGTTTTGCCGTATCTTGCAGTATGCGTTTATTTAATCTGTATTCAGGAAGCTAATGTGCTAGCAGTTGTCTTCATCTATATTCATTTTACAAATTTGTCAACGAAGATTTGCTTCGTTTTTTTTCTCCATAAGCTTTGTATTCCATATATGTAAAGGGTATTTCTGATTGAATTTGATTAAAATGCTGCAAAGGGTCCACATAGATGCTCTTTAATCTATAGTCTTCTGACAGTTCAGATTCAGAAGATCCAAATCTTTGGTTTTATTTACTTCATATATAGGATTTACATTCCATAAATTGAACTAATATTACTGTTTTGCAGTGGCAAAGAGCCACACTCAGATGCTATTTGTTCTCTCTCATAAGTTTATGAGCACTTTTCTTGAAGAAATTGCATTATATGATTTATAACACAATAACTTAAAGGTTAAACTATTACCTGATATTGTATCTGAACGAAGGCACATACCTGTAGTTGATTGACAGATCTGTTCTTATTCGTTTAGGAAGCGGCTCAAACCCCTTTCAGCATCTGGAGAAAAGCGCTGTACTACAGGAGGTGAGTTTGATGAATTTGAATCATAAAATGATGTACTCTTCTCTTTAGTACTGTACATTACATTGCATGTTTGTTCTCGAAGGCTCGAATCTTCAATGAGACACCCATCAATCCGAGAAGATGTCTGCACATCCTGACGAAGATCATCTACCTGCTCAACCAGGTATGTGATTATATCTTACTTTTCCAGCAGTCTCTCTCTCTCTCTCTCTCTCTCTCTCTCTCTCTCTCTCTCTCTCTCTCTCTCTCTCTCACTCAATTCATCACTAATCTCCTTCATTTTTCAGGGTGAACACTTTGGAACCACAGAAGCCACTGAAGCTTTCTTTGCCATGACTAGACTGTTCCAGTCTAATGATGTAAGACACTATTTGCAGCCCTATTGGTTTTTTTTTTTACTAGTGTTAGACTGGCATACTTTTTATTTTATTTTATTTTTTAAGGTTAGATCTATATCAAGGAAGCAATATGGCCAAGATATACATTGCATTATGCAATATAATATAATTAATGTCTGTAAATATAATTTTAATATAATATAACTATTGACAGCAATAAAATTATACACAATTTTTAGACACAATTAACATTTATTGTAAACTATAATTAGAACTGACACAAAGGGGTGATTAATACTTTTGTTTATCAGCCAAGCAGACAGTTCTGCAGATATGGCTGATAAATCTGTGTATCACTACCAGTGTTATTATTGTTAATTAAAACTATTAAAACAATATTAATTTAAATGAAGCTGCAATAAAATAAAATATTAGATATAATGTAAATTAGAATTAGCTGTGGCAACTAATTGAAATAATTTTAAGTTGAAATAAACTAATCTAAAAATAAAATAAAAATAACTACATATAGGAGTATTTAAAAAAGAAGATAAACTAATATGAAAACTGGAAAAATAAATAAAAAAATATGAATAGAAACTATAATAGTAAATAATTAATATACATTTACATTGATTCATTTAATACTTATTTTAGTTATTGAGTTGGGGCAGCTAATTTAATGCACATAATGGACTGTTCCTGCCATGAAGCTGCTTTTGAAATGAAAAATTCTCTTGTTTTT
Organism: Paracanthobrama guichenoti; assembly: GCA_018749465.1. Taxonomy (NCBI): domain Eukaryota; kingdom Metazoa; phylum Chordata; class Actinopteri; order Cypriniformes; family Gobionidae; genus Paracanthobrama; species Paracanthobrama guichenoti. Next base: position 9,529,848 of record CM031946.1, read on the forward strand.
GCCTCATCTTTTAGCAAACCCTGAGAAGAATGTGTTACCTGACCATAAAGGAGATGGCCAACATCTCAGAGGATGTGATCATCGTTACAAGCAGGTGAGCAGTTTAAGTTGCTATAGCATTGTATTTCTTATTTGTTGTGGTAATTACACTGTCGCCGCTATCGGGCGGAAACCTTGTAGCTCCAAAAACAGAGAGATACTTTTTGAAAATGCTTATCAGGAAATGGAAAAACACTTTTTTTTTTTTTTTAAATAATGAAACACTGCATTGTCAAAGTTGATATTGTGGCTTTATATATGGCCAGACACTTGCACAAGTCAATATATTATTAACATTTTACCAAAACAAATACGGAGATGCAAGGTTTCTGCCTGACTTCAACAATGTACTGTTTATAATATGTGTGATAGTGTAAAAACATTGTTATTTAATGAGGAATGGAAATCTTTGCACACGCCACTGATATTACCTGAAAAACGCTAATTAATGTTTTCTTTGTGTCTCAGCTTGACAAAGGACATGACTGGTAAAGAGGATGTTTACAGAGGCCCGGCAATCAGAGCTCTCTGCAGGATCACTGATGTGAGTCTTAACTTTTTGAAAACTCATTTGGTTCTGTGTAACAGACTTTATTTGCTATCAGTGAGAAATAAACTATAAGTGAACTGATGCGCTGATATAAATGATCCTTTCAACGGTGCTTCTTCCATCCTGTCCATCAGACCACCATGCTGCAGGCTATTGAACGATACATGAAACAGGCCATCGTGGACAAAGTGCCCAGCGTGTCCAGCTCTGCTCTGGTCTCCTCACTGGTAAGATCACAACCTAGTGGCCAGTGTTATTTTAGTATTATTTATGTACTATTATAGTATTTGTCAATGTTTTATAATGGCATTAAACTGACTAGTATTAGCCGATTACTAGTCAACAGCTTATTACACTTAGTTCTGGATAATGTAGCTATACTGTTTGTTTCTGTATTTGTTTTTCAGCACATGGTGAAGATGAGTTTTGATGTGGTAAAACGTTGGGTCAATGAAGCTCAGGAGGCAGCTTCAAGTGATAACATCATGGTGCAGGTTAGTGAGATGTTTGCATCTATTGTCTTATGAGTTGGTGGCCTGTCTGTCTTTAATAAAATTAGATCTCTTTGCACAGTACCATGCTCTGGGTCTTCTGTACCACTTGAGGAAGAATGACCGTCTGGCTGTGACCAAGATGCTCAACAAATTCACCAAATCTGGCCTCAAGTCTCCATTTGCTTACTGCATGATGATTCGCATTGCCAGTAAGCTGCTGGAGGAGACGGAGGCAGGGTATGTGTGTTGGACATCAGCTTTTTTAGGCTTTTAGGTGTTATTAACATCATGCAGTTGCTTATAATGTTGACTTATTTAGGGCCAGATTTACTAACAGCTTACCCAGTGCAAACCCTATTTTGGTGTTACAAAGCTGCTGTCAGGATTTACTAAAGACACGCAGTGAAAAATTTGTGCTGAAAAGGCATGGACAGAGTTATTTTTGCGGCTAAACTTATTCGATATATGTATTTTTTAGGAGTTTCCCTTTCAGACGGAAAATTTATCAGAGGAGAGTATTTACATGAACCATGCAAGGTGATTTTACTAAGGTTTGCACTGGTCAATTTACTTGTATTTTTTTCCATTATTTACTGCCTGAAGAAAGGATGCCTGAAACCAGATGATAATTTGTGCTGCTCTTGGTAGATTGCGTTGGTCATTATGGAAATGATCAGGCTGCGTCAGGTCACGCACAGACCTCTCCACTCCTATCAGTGCTTTTTTAGAATTGTGTTCTCATGCTAGTTTGCCCTGTTTAGTAAATCTGGCCCTTAGTCTGTCGACATATTTTTTAACAGGCACGATAGCCCGCTGTTTGACTTCATTGAGAGCTGCTTGAGGAATAAACATGAGATGGTGGTTTATGAAGCAGCATCCGCCATCGTCCACATGCCCAACTGTACCGCTCGTGAGCTGGCTCCTGCTGTGTCCGGTTAGTCTTTTTACATTTTACTAGTGCCTTTTATTTCTTACTGCTACCTTTTTGCTTTCTAACCAGCGCACAAGACAAAGTAGATGTTCAATTAATTTTTTTCGTTCTCTCTTTCTTTCCATAGTTCTCCAGCTGTTTTGCAGCTCTCCCAAAGCAGCCCTGCGATATGCAGCTGTACGGACCCTTAATAAGGTTAGTTTTTCCTGTCTGTTTGAATAGGATTCCACTTGTAAACTGTTGTATTAAGAGCTACCACATGGAGTCACCAGAGAACACATTTCTATGTTCAAAGACACTTGCTATCACTCTTTTATCACAGAAATTGTGCAAAATTGAGGCTAATATTTTAATAGAACTAGTTGCGCTATCAAATGACTGATAAAAATCTTTTCACGCCAGTGTTATTTTAGGATAATTGACATGCTGTTTGTTATACAAATTTTGAATTAGATTTTGCTTTTAATATTTCATGTTTATTTTATTTGTAGTAACATGTTTTTTATGGTTTTAGTAATAATAATAAAAATAATAATAACAACCCTGTTTTAAACAGGTGGCAATGAAGCATCCATCAGCGGTGACCGCGTGCAACCTGGACCTGGAGAACCTGATCACCGACTCCAACCGCAGCATCGCCACCCTGGCCATCACCACCCTGCTTAAGACCGGCAGCGAGAGCAGCGTGGACCGTCTCATGAAACAGATCTCCTCCTTCGTCTCCGAGATCTCAGATGAGTTCAAGGTGATTTCATCACACAGACAGCGAATAACTAAATTAGATTTTAGATGCATATTCGGGAGTGTTTTATTAATTTGCACATATTATATTTTGAAATGATTGGTCTGTGATAATGTTCCAGTAAACAATGTTTTCCTAACTAAATGATGTTTTTTTTTTCAGGTGGTTGTGGTCCAGGCCATCAGTGCTCTGTGCCAGAAGTATCCCAGAAAGCATGGAGTGATGATGAACTTCCTTTCAAACATGCTTCGAGATGATGTAAGTTCATTCAAGGTCCAAATTCTGTTAAACTGTAGTCTTGTAATCTCTCTTAGTCTTTACGCTTTTCTTGTGCCAAACCACACAACCAGATTTGCACTGATACTTTAATACATATTTTACTTCACATAGTTTTGAACATAGATCTTGTAGAAATTTTTATATTAGAAGTGCATCAGATTTAATTTTAATTTTATTTTGCAGGGTGGCTTTGATTACAAGAGAGCCATCGTGGACTGTATCATCAGCATCATAGAGGAAAACCCAGAGAGTAAGGAGACAGGCCTGGCTCACCTGTGTGAGTTTATCGAGGACTGTGAGCACACCGTCCTGGCCACCAAGATCCTCCACCTGCTGGGGAAAGAAGGGCCGCGTACCCCCACCCCCTCCAAATACATCCGTTTCATCTTCAACCGTGTGGTGCTAGAGAGTGAGGCTGTGCGGGCAGGTGAGTAATCCCGTATGACCTTTGACCTGTGTGTTCAACTCCTTGCAATGAGTTTATAAACCTGCTTGTGCCAATCTCAGGATGCGTGTGTTTGTAATATAGTAGTACAGATTTTTTTTGAGTGCCACACATGTCCAAATAATTGACTCCTGTCTGACTGCAAGTTGTAGTAAATTTAAGCAGGCCTGTAGCCTAGAAATCTAGACGCACCCTAGCGGCAGCAAATATAATTTGCAGCCAGGGCGTCTAGCAACTCCGTTGGCTTACGAGCTTGAAAAACCAAACTCTAGTCAGGCCAATCATATTGTGTATAGAGTTGGTGGGCGGGCAGAGTTGTGACGGTTCCGCATGCTACTTGAAAACAAAGAAGCTGGCAAACAGCGGTCTTTCGAATCGGCTTTGGCCACGACTCTGGAAGACTTGGAGTTAAGCTTTTGTTTGGGAAAAGATCAGAGAATGGCAAAAAAGGAAGATGTGTTCTGAGTTTTGCCGACCGGATACGGTAAAAGTTTAATGCTATCCTATTGCGTGCAGAGGTAATTTGAAAGACAACCGTTTATCCCGCCCCTCGGATTGAGCCCTGCCAACAGTGTGTTCCCAGGCCCAACATCTCAAGTGGTGTGGGTCAGGTTAGCAGGCCTGATAATCTGTATTTAAACAGCTTCAGAGACTGAGCTGAGCAGCTTTAGGATATTTAAGCATTTTTCTGCTCTGACTCTCCTCTCACATTTTTCTTCAAAGCTGCGGTCAGTGCGCTGGCCAAGTTTGGAGCTCAAAATGATGACCTGCTGCCAAGTGTCTTGGTCCTGATGCAGAGGTAGGCCTTTACTGGCAGAAAGTGTGTGGGGGGAGTAGGTGACTTGGTAATTTGAGTGTTAGAGTTTGAAAATGACCAAAGAAATATGTGTTGAGAAATCAGTGCAAACTAAAAAGAGAAAATCCTCATTTATTTGATTAAAATCAATGCAAAGCAGAAAAAAACAAACAAACAAACTCATCATTGGATTAAAAATTATGCAAAGCGGACAGTAAATGGCACATTTTCTTTACTTATTTTTGCTCATTAAGTTATACTGACCTTTTCATTACTTTTCAGTTTTTTTTAATCACTTTTCCATGTGTTTGTGTACTAAAATTAAATAAAATTGTCATTTTGCTTATCCATCCTTTGCGAAATAGCATTATAGCGTTAATATGCGATTTACTAAAGTGTATGTGTCTGATAGGTGTATGATGGACAGTGACGATGAGGTGAGAGACAGAGCCACATTCTACATGAATGTCCTTCAACAGAAGCAGAAGGCCTTGAATGCCGCATACATCTTCAATGGTGAGGGTTTGTTTTGCAGTGGTGGTTTTGTGTGGGTTTCCATTGTTCTGCATAGTTGTTGTGTATCTGATATGCTGATGTGCATGATAAAAGGTTGTGCTGTGAATTATTTATTTATCTTAAATTCTGCATTAAAGTTGTGTCATGATTGAATAATGGTTGTTGAACTGTTTGTTTGCAGGTCTGTCCGTATCTGTTCCTGGACTGGAGAAATCCCTCCACCAGTACACACTGGAGCCCTCTGATAAACCATTTGACATGAAGACTGTTCCCTTGGCTACCGCGCCCATCACCGAACAGAAAACAGGTGTGAATAGATATCCAATAACTAGACTCTTATTCAATATAATCTATAATGACGTATTCCCAATAAAAACATTTGTTTACCGGCTGCCATTATTTGGCATCTGATTTAGATGCTAATGTCTTTTTTTCAGCTAAATCACATACTCAACTCACAAGTAAAAACTTTTATTTTTCTCCTTCGTGCCAGAAATTGCACCTGTTGCAACAAGCAAACTACCTGAAAGGCTTGCACCTTCACGCCAAGACATTTACCAAGGTAAGGCGATTAGCTAATTAGCAAAGCAATGTGTGCGGCACCGTTAAACTAGAGTTTGAAGCAAACTGTGCCACATTTTTCCTCCCTTATTTTTCTCTCTCAGAGCAACTTGCAGCCATCCCAGAATTCAAGGGCCTGGGTCCCCTGTTCAAGTCATCAGAGCCGGTTCAGTTAACAGAAGCAGAGACGGAATATGTAGTGCGCTGCATCAAACACACTTTTGCAAATCACATGATCTTCCAGTTCGACTGCACCAACACGCTGAACGACCAGCTGCTGCAGAAGGTTATGGTCCAGATGGAGCCGTCAGAGGCCTACGAGGTACTACATTACGTACCTGCACCCAGCCTCCCCTACAGCCAGCCTGGCTCGTGCTACAGCCTGGTCCGGTTACCGGAGGATGACCCCACAGCAGGTATGTCACACAGAATGTATTTTTGCATACCACTGTGCTGCTTTTCGGTTGTTTTTCTGTGTAAACATGGGCTAGACTGTTGCACTCACATCGTTTGCAGCATCTGCAGTACTCAAGTTGAAAGCAGTTCAACCTCATCTCTAGATTTTTCTCTTGTTTTTTTTTTTTTTCTTTTCTCCATTTTGCTACCTAGTGTCTACCTAGGCTTGGGTTCAAATCCCACCTCAGTGTGTTGGGGTTACAACAGACCAACTCGATTGGGGTTATTTAAAGTTTAAATAATTGTTTTTATTGTTTGCATTTGTCTTAGTCTCTTGCACGTTCAGCTGTACGATGAAATATCTGGTCCGGGACTGCGATCCCAACACGGGAGAGCCTGATGATGATGGTTATGATGATGAATATGTGGTATGTGAAATTTTAAAAATCAATTCATGGTAACAAAAAAACGGAAAGATTTTCAGCAGCCATTCTTCACTCGATCTCTCATTTTCATCCTAGCTGGAAGATTTAGAGGTAACTGTCGCTGACCACATACAGAAAGTGTTAAAGCCGAACTTCGGTGCAGCGTGGGAGGAGATCGGAGACGAGTTTGAGAAGGAAGAGACGTTTGCTTTGGCCACAGTCAGAACTCTAGATGGTCAGTTTGATTAAAATCAATTATAAATCTTCATGACCACCAATAAGAATGTCAAATAAATGTAAAGTTTTGTGGCTTTAGATGCAGAATGTGAAATAATCATCTCTTGGTTGTATTCATCTTCACAGAGGCGGTAAATAACATCATCAGCTTCTTGGGCATGCAGCCTTGTGAACGCTCAGACAAAGTTCCTGAAAACAAGAACTCACATGTTCTGTTCTTAGCAGGTTTGTACGGATTTCATCAAATTATTATTTATTTTTTTTGTTCTGCGAGTTTCAGGTGTTGAAATGTATGTAACATTAATTTTCTCTTTCTAACCTGAATGATGATTAATGATCATGTCTTTCTGAAGGTGTGTTTAGGGGAGGTCATGATGTGTTGGTGAGGGCGCGTCTGGCCCTGGCTGATGGTGTCACTATGCAGGTGACTGTAAGGAGCACAGACGAGAGTGTGGTCGATGTCATCCTGGCATCTGTCGGCTAGACGAGCGATGTTGTGAGCGACCTGGTTTCATGCCAATCAATCTGGGTCATTATCCTTTTATATGTATCTATATAGTAGCTCTATAATGTTTCACACAACCATCTTTGTGGCTTGATATGAATCCTCTGTCTGTTTTGAGAGTTCTAAAATATTGTGCCACTTTAATTCATGTGGAAGAGATATAATTGTTGTTGTTTCTCTGGTATTTGAGCCTTTTGGCCTTGTGTCATAGCTCGGGGGAAACAAACTTTTTCATTTATCAATAATAAAAACAGTCCATAAGAGTACAAGACTCTTTTTTCTTTTTTTTTTTTTCTTTTTTTCCTACACAAAACACAACATAATTCATACAAAGACTTTTTTTTATTTGAATAAAACCATTCATGCTTTGAACACAAATGTATTTACAAATAATGGCATATTGTATTTTGTAGATTGAAGATTTGGTGCAATACTTTGTTTCATGCATTTAGAAACATGACTGGCATACTTTGCGTAATTGCGTTGGTTAATGTATTAGAATATTTTCTATTAAACATCTTATTTGGGGCAATATTCCACTCATTTCAGAACAATCACAACACTTTTTTGCTCAGAATGAGTTGATAAAGCTAAGGTAGGCATTAATGAAGCCTGTGGGATCCTCCAGCTGTGGATAATGACTCACATGCTCATCTAGAACCGATACTGTGGATCTCTGAACTACTTTCCTGTGGATGAGGAATAGAGGGGAAAGTGGTTATAAAACATTTGTAATGTTACAGTGCCCTTTTATCTGAAGGGACAGCTTGATCTGTCTTTTCTGCTTAGTTGCCACTTTAAATGGGTTTGCCAGTAATAAAGAACTAACCCTCTACAAGTCTACATTCACCATTAATGTAGTGTAGTGCAGTACACATTTTACACCAACCAGCAGTACACATTTTAAACTCTTCCTAATTATACACACCTGATTCAACTCATCAGCTCGTTAGTAGAGATTCCAAGACATGAAATGGATGGATCAGGTAAGGGAGACAAAATGTGTACTGTTGGTTGGAAATGGTGTGGTGGGTAATTAATGTGCTTTCAACTTTATAAAATTATATAAAGAAGAAAATGTGCTTTTATATATCATGACATGCACAAGAAATTAAGTGATGTTAAAAACAAGTGATAAGAATCTTGTATCCTTTTGTACAAGAAAGTCTTGGATAAAAATCCTACAATTTCTTTACAACATTTATTTTGTCAAGTTTCTTTAAAAAAAAAAAAAAAAAAAGACAAGACAATTGCTGAATTCGGAACCGCATACTAGTATACTACTCGTACTACTTTTATCTTTCTATGCCAGAAATGGTATGAGTAGTATGTTAGTATGCGGTTCTGAATTCAGCCATTAAATAGTCCAATCTCAGTGGTTCAAAAGATAAAGCTCCATGTTTTATACTCAGAATCATTTTAAATCCCACTTCTTTTTTTTTACGCATATAAAACAAAGCACTCCATCCAAAACACTCAATCAGCATGTCAGATTCAGCGGCTCAGGAGATAAAGCATTCTGCTTTAATCTTGGAGTTCTGAGTTCAAATCCCACTATTACTTACAAAACCAGCCCAACAAGCCACACTCACTGTGAAAGCCATGATTGCTCAATGGCTAAACACACAATGCGGTCAAGGCGGTGATAGAGGCTTGGGTCCTACCTCAGTGTGTTGGGGTTACAAACAACTATGTGCAGCAAATGTTTAAAAAATAGTTTATCCAAAAAAATTTTTTAAAGGCTTCTTTGCTTTCAGGTCCAATCACCACCACATTGGGAGAAGTTTTTGAGCCATGAGCTCTAACCACAGGACCATCACCATCTCCCTTATTTAATGTCTTTCAAAAAAGTTAAGGGGGAAAAAAAACTTGCAGTCTGCATGTAAAAAAAAAAAAAGCCTACACACATTTCTTATTTACTTATGATACAAATCATGATATATTTAGTTTAAATAGAGTTAATAAATATAAACAGACATATATACTCACTGGTAGAGCTGGATAAACTGGGGATGTGGATTAACTGGGTCTAGGGGTCCATAAATCATGTGCACTACAAAGTTATAAAGTGATAAATCAGTGATATTCACAAAGAAACACGTTCATAATGTTGTAAGCTGTCACCCACATTACACAGCCTGAAGTGATATATCAAATGATCATCTTCCAAAGCACAAAACAATTTATAACTCTTAATACAAATAAAAACCAAACCTCCCATCATATAGTATGAGTGTTAAAATGCTTATTCTGCTGCATTACCAGTATAATATATTGTGATGTTATGCTACAGTCACCTCAAATGGTTATTGCCTGGGGTGCAGACGGGCTAAGCAGCTTCTGCAGTGCTTTTCAATGGATTAAACTACTTAGCCTCAAATGCACTACCCACAGTGAATCACCTCCGTCTGGTAGCATGACGTCTACTCCAGCACTTTATACCCCTGAATGAATGGTGCGTGTACTCACATGGTGTTGAAGTCGAGGTTAGAGCCCCCACCCATCTCTCTCTGTGTTTCATTCTCTGGTTAATATACTGCAGAACACTGGGCGAGACACAACAAATTATTGTTAGTGACTGTTATCATTACAAGCAAAGCATTGCAGATGCAACACACTGAAAAGCTTGGACACCTGTCCATGACTAGATTTCCATCGTTAAAGCGAATGCCTGTCCACATGTCCCAGAACTCTCCTTCTGTTGGCTGGGTGTATGGTCCAAACACATCCTTTATTCTGTAGGGTAAATACATATAATATTTGCAATTGAAGGCATTAGGCCACAACATATAAACTAAATGATTTATGACTGTGTAAAGTACAACAAACAGTTTGAATGTGTACTAGAAAGCATAAAGCTATACACCACTCCCATTCCAGACGCCCCACTCACCCTCTGGAGAAAAGCTGGAAGTTTATTAGGCGAGTAAGTACAGGTGAAATGAAGCCAGAGTCCTTTAGAACCTGAGATGACAAAAGATTAGAAATATTCACTTCTCACTTCCCAAATGAAAACATATGTCTTTATAAAGTGCCACACTCACTTTCTGAAGGAATCTTGGATAATGAGTCTCAGGAATATACCTTTAAAGATTGAAAACAAAAAGATAATTTTCAGTTTTTACATAATGTTAGGAATCTCTATTCAGATATTTTTTGTTATATATTTTATATATATATATATATATATATATATATATATATATATATATATATATATATATATATATATATATATTATATATATAAAATTTTCATGAAGATTGAATACAACTTTAATGTACCTCCATTTGAGAGGCAGAGGCTGTTTATGGTGACATGTCCGCTCCTGTTATGGTCGCTCCTGTGTGTTTAACTGCATGTGAGAACCACCCAGATCATATTGCCAGGAACATTAATCTGAACTATGCCAGGAGAGCTTGAAGGATCCTTACCGCTCACCTGTACAGTAACTCGAGAGCTACAGTGTCTCCGTAGTCATGTGACAGGAGGTTGATCCTCTGCTCTGACAGCCCCAAATGAGCGATCAGGGCCTCCACCACACTGGCCTGCTCGAAGATGGAGTAGCGGTGTGGTCGCTGGAGTGTCATCATGAGATGGGACGTTTGTGTGATAGAAATAATGATTCAAATTATGGATAATAAAAGACAGTAGTTGTAGTGACTGCATGTCTTTAATCTCACCGGTTTGTCTGAAAAACCAAAGCCCATGAAGTCGAGGGCGATGACTCTATTAAAGCGTTGAGTCAGAGAATCCCAAATCTACAAAACGACAATGAGATTTAAAAAAAAAAAAAACATCAAGAGAAAATGCTGCACAATAAAGTGCAAAGCAGAGGCAAAGTATCCCGTTACTTCCACATTGCATTATATGGAATTTATGAATGCTTTTCTGAAATGTTGGTGCAGTTTTACACTGGAAAATTATAATAAATGGCTCTCTGCTTATACCTTATACCAGTCATAGCTAGAAGTAGGAAAACCATGAAGCAGCAGGAGGACATCAGAGCTTCCCACAACACCAATTGACTCTATTGACAAACAGTATAAAATTACAATAAGACTATAACTTCACAAGCATATCGTATATATTACGAAAGTCCGTTTGTAAACAAAGCCTGTATGATATACCTTTATAAAAGATGTTATTTCCTCTGAAAGTGAAGAAGTGTCCGGAAGCGCGCCAGGTGTTGAGCGCAGGTGAGAGCTGCGGAGGAGGGATGTGCAGATACACCGCGAGCAGAGGAATGCACAACAGACCCACGTGAAGCCACCACTCCCTGCTCACGCGACGGGCCGACCCGCACTCACTTTCGTTCTGCTGCAGACAGGGTATGTTTTTGTGTTACTGACTGTACTATATTTTGTGATGTATACTGCCGTTGTTCTTGTATTAAAGCAACCTTATTTGTATTAGAAGTAGAGGCAGATAGGCAGGCACAGACGAGCGCGTCAAAGCAGCATCATGACACGGACGTAAATTAACTCAAAGAGCAGGCTTTATATGATCACTCAATTCAAACTTTAGGCAAATAATGCATGCTAAGTTACTTACAGGCGAGTCTTGTGACATTTTCGATTCCTGTAGTTTTTCGCAGTGTGTGTCGGTTGTATTTTGCTGGTGGGCTGAAATATATATGTGCTGCTGAGTGACATTAAGAGTCTGTCACTGCAGCTGGCATCCGCAAAATCCGTACATGCATGGCCCTAAGACGTTCTGTCGCGACTGTTATCAAGCGTCATGTTGCTAAGGATCCAAAGGTCTCAGGCTGAAAGTAAAGCTCGCTTACGCCCCTCGTGGAGCGGATGGCAAACGCCGCTTTAGGATCTACCGGGCGTACTCAAGCCTATAGCACTCAGCACTCCTCTCAGAAACTGAAGCCTCCGCGCCTCGATCGCCCCCAGGTGGTTGGTCCCAGTATAGCTCATAACCCCCGCCCCTCCGTGTTTTCTAATGGACGCGAGACAAATTAAACAATCAAATTACACTTCATATAATTTTTTCCCAAAGATGGTTTCTGTCATTGTAGGCAGTTTTTATCACGATGATTTCATTTCAAGTGTTCGTTTTTTAAAAGAGTTTAGTTTTAGTTATTTATTTATTTATTTTTTTATGAACAAATATAAACGCAAATACATTTACAATTCAAAAAAGAATTTAACAACAGCAACAAATACAATTATAAACGGTAGACAGAGGTAGGAAAAAAAAACACAAAAAAAACATTGGGCCAGGGGTGACATAAAAGTTCAAATAAATTTGGTTCAAAAGAGCGAGACGGAGACAAAGTCCTTTTTTTTCTTTTTCATTACAAAAAGGCATAAATATTATACTTTGTGCACAGCGTAGAGGACTTTAAAGCTTTGACATTGCTGGAAGAAGAGATAGTATCTAAATAACATTTCAGATCTTTACAAAAATAATAAAAAAGGTTTAACAGACAAACATTTGCACTTGTGTATAAAAAAACTGAAAATAAATAGATTTATAAGAAAATACTTTAAGACTCTTGTCAGAGTTATTATAAAACCAAATAGGACATCCTTAAACTCCAAAAAAAAAAAAAAAAAAAAACTTTTCTAAGAGAGAAACATGTACAAACAAACAAAATGTCTTCCAAAAAGTAGCTACATGAACACAATCCTAAAAAATGTGAGGGACAGATTCATCTTCCACTCCACAAAAGGAGCAACAGGGATCCATCTCAGGAAACATTTTTTGGATATAAAGATTGACAGGATAAAATCGATGTAATAACTTAAAGGATACCTCTTTAACCTTATTAGTGATTAAATATTTATTGGGTAAAGACCACACTTTTTTCCAAGGAATATCATTAAAGCAATTACTATAATGGAGGGACCGTAATAATATCGCTCTGAAAGAGTTGTCTAATTTTTTTTATTCCTAAGAGAGGGACTAGACAGAAAGCAAATCTTCCCTATCGCTGTCTCACAAGGATGTGCCCAAGATGTAGAAGAAGGTAAAGGATCAACAGAATTTTTTAAAAGAGCAATAGCTCCACTGGGGATGGCATCCATCACTATGGCAAAATCTCGTGGGGTAACAGGAATATAATATTTAGTTAAGAATTCAGAATAAGAAAACAGATTACCATTAGAGTTTATAAGTTGAGAAACCAAAACAATATTATTATTAAACCAATCAGAAAAAAAAAGTGTTTTATTTATTTGCCAACTTTTAAGTTCAGGTTGGAGTGAGACTTTTTTTTTTTTTTTAAAATTTATCATTAAGTATCACATAAGTATCATTAAAAATATTAGGATGCAAGTTATTAACGTTTTAAAATTTCACATTTAAAGAAATCTAGGGTTTGAGCTTGTCTAAATATGTATTTAAATGCAAAACCTAAAAATAATTAAGCAGTTATGATCTGCAGTACTTTGAGCAACTAGACTAGATAGGCCTACATTTATATTTATTAAAGAACCATACAGGCATCTGGTGGGTAATGGCATTACAAATGAAAAGTATTACTCTATTTTAACCTTAATTACTACACTAATTGTAATATAAATACAAATATTAGAAGAAAAATATTTTAAGTGGTCATTAATGGACCATAATTATTGCACAAATAGTATTTAGCCCCAAAAGATCTCCTCAAAATATTCAATAAATAATTTTAAACTAAAATAAAGAACATTTATTTAATTGAAAAATAGGTTGTATGGTCACATTTGACCACCAATGAGTATGAGTGTGACCAATTAGTAAGGAATACCTGAGGGCTAAATACAAGAAAAACATTAACATTAATCTTAACAATGTTGCATCTCCATCATGCTCCGTGATAAAATTATACTGTAAATGTGGTTGATGTAATAAATCAATGCACACTATGCTGTACTGTTTACCAAAAAATACTGCAAATATCTGTATAGTGAAGCTGTTGTCTATTCAAATGCTGGTTTGTTTAGCTGTTTGTTTTGTTTAGAACTACTGAGAGCGCCATAATCCACGTGACTGCGCGCGCTGCCTGGAGATGAATGCATGTGAAAGCAACTCTCTTTTTCAGATCTGGCTTTAACTGTTATGCCATATTAAGTGCGCCAAAACGGTATTTATTGTTTCAATTTCGTATTAAAACTTGAAAAAAATAAAAAATAAAATAAAAGCTTAGACTTTGTTTCATATCAAAAGCAGGTTTGGCAATTTGGTGTGAGATTTACTTGGGAACAGTGAGAGCGTGAGACAGAGCCTGAAAGCGTTGTGTGTGACGCCAAATGCGTGAGAGTTGGCAACCCTGGTTTATCTGTTGGTCCAGACCCCGAACAAAATCATAGATTTACTTTAAACTATATTAAATGAAACGTCGTTTCACCAAACACGGCCAGTTTGAGTGTGGCATTTCATCTATTAATGCTGTTGATGCACTTATTGGCCACATGAGGGAGCCGGTGATCAGCTGTCTTATTTAACGTGATAAATAGGGATTTTTGAGTATGTTAAAATGGTAAAGTGAGCTAGACGCTTAAGAACCGAGTCAATGACCCAACCTGAAGTCACTTTCATTCGGTTGGTGGAAATAACACGATTCCTCTGGTAGAAACTGTGCAGTTTACCATCCGCTCCACTAGACGGCGTAAGCGCGTTTCACGTTCAACATGACACGATTCTTGTCAACATCAAGATGACACGTGATGACAGTCGCCACAACACATTCTGATAGTTTTAAGGCCATTAAAGTACAAATCCTGCAGATGACAGCTCACTGACAGACTCATAATGTCACTCAGCAGCACATATTTCAGCCCATCTGCAAAAACAACCGACACACACTGTTATAAAGTGCAGGAATCAAGAATATGACAAGACTCACCTGTAAGTCACTTTCCACATAAAGTGCTTTTCTCTTGTAAAGTAACTTACTACCACACATTATAGCAATCATCATTTAAATTTAAGTTTGTGTTGATGTATAACTTCTGATGTGTTAAAGAATGTGTTTGCTGGATTATTTGGGAGAAGACGCTCTTTCTTTGTCAGACACTGTCATTCTCTGTTTAAAAGTCTGACTTTAGTTTAACCCTGCTGTTGCATGACCTTTATAATCTAAGGAGGTGATTCCTTTAAAGCTTATAAAATAGAAAAATGAGCAGTAGAGCTTTTTATCTGCTGATATTGTGGTGTCACTGTACTTAATAGTCTACTGGATTCATGTTACTAGAGTTAGTTGGTGTTGTGTTAAGCTCTGATGTTCTTGCTTGTTTACACCGTTCAGGTTTTCATTGTGCAGCATTTGCTCATGATGCTTTTGTAAAAATCTGTATCTTTTGTTGTGTAGATCTGGGATTCTCTGACTCAACGCTTTAACAGAGTCGCTGCCCTCGACATTTTGGGATTTGTTTCTCAGACAAACCGGTGAGTTGAAAGACTCGCTCACACAGCCATTTCAAGTAGTCATTACGCTCCTCCAGTACCACACATTTAAAGCTCCGTCTATATACGTGTCTTTTATTATTCATAATTTAATCAAAGTTGTTTAAATTGCATAAACAACAAAAGTGTTTTTTGGGTGATAAATGTGTAATGAAGATTATTTGTGCTATTATAAAATGTAACATTTTTATATATATATAGATAATATGGGGTGACGTCTTTGTTGATGTATGTCTTTGCCCTACAGAATAAGAGATGTGTTTGGACGTTACACTCAGGGACGTGTGGACAGACATTCACTGTATGATGGACATCTGCTCAGGCACAGGTAATGCTTCTAACATGTCAGTGTGTTGTTGACGTGTAAATGTGTAGGTTACTATCATTTTCTTTTGAAGGGGCACCCTTTGAAAAACAAATGATGGTAATCTAAGTAGGTGGGGGAGGAACGGGGAATGAATTTTTTTATAGCCATTTTCATTTTTTTCAGGCAAAAGCATAACCGCTGCTGGACATCGTGCTGGAGGTCAGGGGGGGACCCCATGATCCCCCACGCCTTCTCACTCACATCACACCATTCATTCATATCGCAGAGATCTGGCTGGACTCGAACCAGCAACCTCTGAAACCGCGAGGCAGCGCTCTTACCTGTGAGCCACAGATCTCTTGTCTGGAAACGTGAAGGAACTTATATTTCACTATTCACCTGTGTGTGAAAATAAACCAGTTAAAGTGCTGCTACATGAGGACTCACATAGAACCAAGAACCTGCTGAAGTGGGGTTTGAACCCAAATCTTTATCGCAACCTCACCCACAAGCAACGTGTGTTTAGCCACTGCACCATCATGGCTTTCACGCAGAGGGATGACATTTAGGACGTTTTGTTGGATATAATGCAATTTGTGGGCTTTAACATCAGCAATAGTGGGATTTGAACCCAAGCCTTTATCACCATCTCACCCACAACCGACCTGTGTTTAGCCACTGCTCCATCATGGCTTTCACGCTGAAGGTTGACATTTAGGAAGTTTTGTTGGATATAATGCAATTTGTGGGCTTTAACATCAGCAATAGTGGGATTTGAACCCAAGCCTTTATCACAGTCTCACCCACAACCGACCTGTGTTTAGCCACTGCGCCATCATAGCTTTCACGCTGAAAGTTGACATTTAGGAAGTTTTGTTGGATATAATGCAATTTGTGGGCTTTAACATCAGCAATAGTGGGATTTGAACCCAAGCCTTTAGCGCAGTCTCACCCACAACCGACCTGTGTTTAGCCACTGCGCCATCATGGCTTTCACGCTGAAGGTTGACATTTAGGAAGTTTTGTTGGATATAATGCAATTTGTGGGCTTTAATATCAGCAATAGTGGGTTTTGAACCCAAGCCTTTATCACCGTCTCACCCACAACCGACCTGTGTTTAGCCACTGCGCCATCATGGCTTTCACGCTGAAGGTTGACATTTAGGAAGTTTTGTTGGATATAATGCAATTTGTGGGCTTTAACATCAGCAATAGTGGGAATTGAACCCAAGCCTTTATCGCAGTCTCACCCACAACCGACCTGTGTTTAGCCACTGCGCCATCATGGCTTTCACGCTGAAGGTTGACATTTAGGAAGTTTTGTTGGATATAATGCAATTTGTGGGCTTTAACATCAGCAATAGTGGGATTTGAACCCAAGCCTTTATCGCAGTCTCACCCACAACCGACCTGTGTTTAGCCACTGCGCCATCATGACTCTCACAGTGAGAGTTGGCATTTTGGGTGTTTTGTTGGATATAATGCAATAGCTTTAACATCAGCAACACCAGGACTTGAACTCGGATCTTCTTGGCAAAAACGCAACACTTTACCTCCTGTGCCACTGAGTCTGGCGAGTTTTAAGCGGGTTTTTGATGGGTTTATAGTGACAGATCTCTTTTATATGATTGAAACTCTTGTGGATTTGCACCCAAACTTTCATGTGAAAGAGACAGACGATTATCCTCTGAGCCATACAATATACCCTGATGTGTCTTTTTTGCACTTTGATTAATATAGTGACAATCATCATACAAAGCTTCAAAATGTATTTCTTCATTTATCTTCTGTTTCGAGTCAGTGTTTCAAAGCGAGTATCAAACTGGCCAAGTCATGTGATTTCACAAAACAAGGTTTCTTTACGCCATACTGTTTCAAAACATTTGGACATTACGATGGTTCGCCACTAGAGGGTTTGTGACCATCTGGTGAACCCATGAACCGATATTTAATATATGGTTTCTACTGATCTGGGTCAGTTTTTATTTAGGTTCAGTTTTAATGACAAACACAAAGTGTGTATAATGGAAAAATGGAGACTGATAGTTAATTGTCTTTCATTGGGCTGATTAGTGAATCCGACAACCACATACCACAAATTAATAAAATTACACAAGTTGTACATACTCTTCATATTTAATAGTATTTAACGATTGGAAATATAATGGAAATGTATAGGGTGTCGCCGTGTTTGGGCTGTTCTTGTTGCATTTACACTATTTTGACCAGCAGGTGTCACGGTGTTTCGATCGCTTCGAAAGAGTGAATCATTTTTGCGAAGCAATCGGTTCATTTGATTCAGAGTTTCATAAAGCTCCGTTTCTCATCACTTTCCACAGCTGGAGGATCCCACAGGCTTCATCAAGGCGTATCTCAGCTTTATTAACTCATTCACAGCAAGAGTGAGGGGACTTCCTGTAATGGGAATGAATGTCGGGCCGTTTTTTAGCTTAGAAATTTACTACATTATTTCTGTTTAACTTTGATAAATACAATTACTATTTTGCTTGACGTAATAATCCGAGTCATGCAGTTTTCTGTGAATAATTACCAGGACAAACAGATAACATGGTTTGGAAACGGCTCTCCAGTCAGGAGCTCCTCTTCCTTCCTTTCCTCAAAATTCCTTCTCTTTATTCCTGCTGGTGTCATCAATTATTAATGCAGATATGCTTCATGTCCACAAGGCGGGGCTGTAAATGCTGCTTGAATCTGCAAATATCAACACAGTAATGCCTCGAAATCACTGTTGAATTGTGAACAAAATGATAAAGATGGCGTTAAATCAAAATATTAAAATATGTCTTCGTTACTCATAAACAAGCCATTCCAAAAGTCTTGCGATATATTTTGTTCAACACGTGTTTGTATTTCGACCATGTGATTTTCAGTTCAACACGTCAGACATTTTATCTGCCTTACCCTTCCAGTTGAGAGCTGATCTGAGTCAATTAACTAGTAGATTCCCAGTTTATCTGTTGGTCCAGACCCCGAACAAAATCATAGATTTACTTTAAACTATATTAAATGAAACGTCGTTTCACCAAACACGGCCAGTTTGAGTGTGGCATTTCATCTATTAATGCTGTTGATGCACTTATTGGCCACATGAGGGAGCCGGTGATCAGCTGTCTTATTTAACGTGATAAATAGGGATTTTTGAGTATGTTAAAATGGTAAAGTGAGCTAGACGCTTAAGAACCGAGTCAATGACCCAACCTGAAGTCACTTTCATTCGGTTGGTGGAAATAACACGATTCCTCTGGTAGAAACTGTGCAGTTTACCATCCGCTCCACTAGACGGCGTAAGCGCGTTTCACGTTCAACATGACACGATTCTTGTCAACATCAAGATGACACGTGATGACAGTCGCCACAACACATTCTGATAGTTTTAAGGCCATTAAAGTACAAATCCTGCAGATGACAGCTCACTGACAGACTCATAATGTCACTCAGCAGCACATATTTCAGCCCATCTGCAAAAACAACCGACACACACTGTTATAAAGTGCAGGAATCAAGAATATGACAAGACTCACCTGTAAGTCACTTTCCACATAAAGTGCTTTTCTCTTGTAAAGTAACTTACTACCACACATTATAGCAATCATCATTTAAATTTAAGTTTGTGTTGATGTATAACTTCTGATGTGTTAAAGAATGTGTTTGCTGGATTATTTGGGAGAAGACGCTCTTTCTTTGTCAGACACTGTCATTCTCTGTTTAAAAGTCTGACTTTAGTTTAACCCTGCTGTTGCATGACCTTTATAATCTAAGGAGGTGATTCCTTTAAAGCTTATAAAATAGAAAAATGAGCAGTAGAGCTTTTTATCTGCTGATATTGTGGTGTCACTGTACTTAATAGTCTACTGGATTCATGTTACTAGAGTTAGTTGGTGTTGTGTTAAGCTCTGATGTTCTTGCTTGTTTACACCGTTCAGGTTTTCATTGTGCAGCATTTGCTCATGATGCTTTTGTAAAAATCTGTATCTTTTGTTGTGTAGATCTGGGATTCTCTGACTCAACGCTTTAACAGAGTCGCTGCCCTCGACATTTTGGGATTTGTTTCTCAGACAAACCGGTGAGTTGAAAGACTCGCTCACACAGCCATTTCAAGTAGTCATTACGCTCCTCCAGTACCACACATTTAAAGCTCCGTCTATATACGTGTCTTTTATTATTCATAATTTAATCAAAGTTGTTTAAATTGCATAAACAACAAAAGTGTTTTTTGGGTGATAAATGTGTAATGAAGATTATTTGTGCTATTATAAAATGTAACATTTTTATATATATATATAGATAATATGGGGTGACGTCTTTGTTGATGTATGTCTTTGCCCTACAGAATAAGAGATGTGTTTGGACGTTACACTCAGGGACGTGTGGACAGACATTCACTGTATGATGGACATCTGCTCAGGCACAGGTAATGCTTCTAACATGTCAGTGTGTTGTTGACGTGTAAATGTGTAGGTTACTATCATTTTCTTTTTGAAGGGGCACCCCTTTGAAAAACAAATGATGGTAATCTAAGTAGGTGGGGGAGGAACGGGGAATGAATTTTTTTATAGCCATTTTCATTTTTTTCAGGCAAAAGCATAACCGCTGCTGGACATCGTGCTGGAGGTCAGGGGACCCCTGATCCCCACGCCTTCTCACTCACATCACACCATTCATTCATATCGCAGAGATCTGGCTGGACTCGAACCAGCAACCTCTGAAACCGCGAGGCAGCGCTCTTACCTGTGAGCCACAGATCTCTTGTCTGGAAACGTGAAGGAACTTATATTTCACTATTCACCTGTGTGTGAAAATAAACCAGTTAAAGTGCTGCTACATGAGGACTCACATAGAACCAACCTGCTGAAGTGGGGTTTGAACCCAAATCTTTATCGCAACCTCACCCACAAGCAACGTGTGTTTAGCCACTGCACCATCATGGCTTTCACGCAGAGGGATGACATTTAGGACGTTTTGTTGGATATAATGCAATTTGTGGGCTTTAACATCAGCAATAGTGGGATTTGAACCCAAGCCTTTATCACCGTCTCACCCACAACCGACCTGTGTTTAGCCACTGCTCCACATGCTCACGCTGAAGGTTGACATTTAGGAAGTTTTGTTGGATATAATGCAATTTGTGGGCTTTAACATCAGCAATAGTGGGTCACTTACAACCCAAGCCTTTGGTCACCGCAGACTGCTTTTTAGCCACTGCGCCATCATGGCTTTCACGCTGAAGGTTGACACTTAGGAAGTTTTGTTGGATATAATGCAATTTGTGGGCTTTAACATCAGCAATAGTGGGATTTGAACCCAAGCCTTTATCACAGTCTCACCCACAACCGCCCAGTGTTTAGCCACTGCGCCATCATGGCTTTCACGCTGAAGGTTGACATTTAGGAAGTTTTGTTGGATATAATGCAATTTGTGGGCTTTAACATCAGCAATAGTGGGAATTGAACCCAAGCCTTTATCGCAGTCTCACCCACAACCGACCTGTGTTTAGCCACTGCGCCATCATGGCTTTCACGCTGAAGGTTGACACTTAGGAAGTTTTGTTGGATATAATGCAATTTGTGGGCTTTAACATCAGCAATAGTGGGATTTGAACCCAAGCCTTTATCGCAGTCTCACCCACAACCGACCTGTGTTTAGCCACTGTGCCATCATGGCTTTCACGCTGAAGGTTGACATTTAGGAAGTTTTGTTGGATATAATGCAATTTGTGGGCTTTAACATCAGCAATAGTGGGATTTGAACCCAAGCCTTTATCGCAGTCTCACCCACAATCGACCTGTGTTTAGCCACTGCGCCATCATGACTCGCACAGTGAGAGTTGGCATTTTGGGTGTTTTGTTGGATATAATGCAATAGCTTTAACATCAGCAACACCAGGACTTGAACTCGGATCTTCTTGGCAAAAACGCAACACTTTACCTCCTGTGCCACTGAGTCTGGCGAGTTTTAAGCGGGTTTTTGATGGGTTTATAGTGACAGATCTCTTTTATATGATTGAAACTCTTGTGGGATTTGCACCCAAACTTTCATGTGAAAGAGACAGACGATTATCCTCTGAGCCATACAATATACCCTGATGTGTCTTTTTTGCACTTTGATTAATATAGTGACAATCATCATACAAAGCTTCAAAATGTATTTCTTCATTTATCTTCTGTTTCGAGTCAGTGTTTCAAAGCGAGTATCAAACTGGCCAAGTCATGTGATTTCACAAAACAAGGTTTCTTTACGCCATACTGTTTCAAAACATTTGGACATTACGATGGTTCGCCACTAGAGGGTTTGTGACCATCTGGTGAACCCATGAACCGATATTTAATATATGGTTTCTACTGATCTGGGTCAGTTTTTATTTAGGTTCAGTTTTAATGACAAACACAAAGTGTGTATAATGGAAAAATGGAGACTGATAGTTAATTGTCTTTCATTGGGCTGATTAGTGAATCCGACAACCACATACCACAAATTAATAAAATTACACAAGTTGTACATACTCTTCATATTTAATAGTATTTAACGATTGGAAATATAATGGAAATGTATAGGGTGTCGCCGTGTTTGGGCTGTTCTTGTTGCATTTACACTATTTTGACCAGCAGGTGTCACGGTGTTTCGATCGCTTCTGAAAGAGTGAATCATTTTTGCGAAGCAATCGGTTCATTTGATTCAGAGTTTCATAAAGCTCCGTTTCTCATCACTTTCCACAGCTGGAGGATCCCACAGGCTTCATCAAGGCGTATCTCAGCTTTATTAACTCATTCACAGCAAGAGTGAGGGGACTTCCTGTAATGGGAATGAATGTCGGGCCGTTTTTTAGCTTAGAAATTTACTACATTATTTCTGTTTAACTTTGATAAATACAATTACTATTTTGCTTGACGTAATAATCCGAGTCATGCAGTTTTCTGTGAATAATTACCAGGACAAACAGATAACATGGTTTGGAAACGGCTCTCCAGTCAGGAGCTCCTCTTCCTTCCTTTCCTCAAAATTCCTTCTCTTTATTCCTGCTGGTGTCATCAATTATTAATGCAGATATGCTTCATGTCCACAAGGCGGGGCTGTAAATGCTGCTTGAATCTGCAAATATCAACACAGTAATGCCTCGAAATCACTGTTGAATTGTGAACAAAATGATAAAGATGGCGTTAAATCAAAATATTAAAATATGTCTTCGTTACTCATAAACAAGCCATTCCAAAAGTCTTGCGATATATTTTGTTCAACACGTGTTTGTATTTCGACCATGTGATTTTCAGTTCAACACGTCAGACATTTTATCTGCCTTACCCTTCCAGTTGAGAGCTGATCTGAGTCAATTAACTAGTAGATTCCCAGTTTATCTGTTGGTCCAGACCCCGAACAAAATCATAGATTTACTTTAAACTATATTAAATGAAACGTCGTTTCACCAAACACACGCCAGTTTGAGTGTGGCATTTCATCTATTAATGCTGTTGATGCACTTATTGGCCACATGAGGGAGCCGGTGATCAGCTGTCTTATTTAACGTGATAAATAGGGATTTTTGAGTATGTTAAAATGGTAAAGTGAGCTAGACGCTTAAGAACCGAGTCAATGACCCAACCTGAAGTCACTTTCATTCGGTTGGTGGAAATAACACGATTCCTCTGGTAGAAACTGTGCAGTTTACCATCCGCTCCACTAGACGGCGTAAGCGCGTTTCACGTTCAACATGACACGATTCTTGTCAACATCAAGATGACACGTGATGACAGTCGCCACAACACATTCTGATAGTTTTAAGGCCATTAAAGTACAAATCCTGCAGATGACAGCTCACTGACAGACTCATAATGTCACTCAGCAGCACATATTTCAGCCCATCTGCAAAAACAACCGACACACACTGTTATAAAGTGCAGGAATCAAGAATATGACAAGACTCACCTGTAAGTCACTTTCCACATAAAGTGCTTTTCTCTTGTAAAGTAACTTACTACCACACATTATAGCAATCATCATTTAAATTTAAGTTTGTGTTGATGTATAACTTCTGATGTGTTAAAGAATGTGTTTGCTGGATTATTTGGGAGAAGACGCTCTTTCTTTGTCAGACACTGTCATTCTCTGTTTAAAAGTCTGACTTTAGTTTAACCCTGCTGTTGCATGACCTTTATAATCTAAGGAGGTGATTCCTTTAAAGCTTATAAAATAGAAAAATGAGCAGTAGAGCTTTTTATCTGCTGATATTGTGGTGTCACTGTACTTAACAGTCTACTGGATTCATGTTACTAGAGTTAGTTGGTGTTGTGTTAAGCTCTGATGTTCTTGCTTGTTTACACCGTTCAGGTTTTCATTGTGCAGCATTTGCTCATGATGCTTTTGTAAAAATCTGTATCTTTTGTTGTGTAGATCTGGGATTCTCTGACTCAACGCTTTAACAGAGTCGCTGCCCTCGACATTTTGGGATTTGTTTCTCAGACAAACCGGTGAGTTG
This sequence comes from Paracanthobrama guichenoti, assembly GCA_018749465.1. Lineage (NCBI taxonomy): Eukaryota > Metazoa > Chordata > Actinopteri > Cypriniformes > Gobionidae > Paracanthobrama > Paracanthobrama guichenoti. The sequence goes on from CM031946.1 coordinate 9,553,962, forward strand.
AAAGACTCGCTCACAGCCATTTCAAGTAGTCATTACTAGAGTTGTTCCGATTCCGATACTAGAAACTTGAACTCATGTACCGATCGGATACCATTTTCTTAAACAAGACCTAGTTATTATGACCGCGAGCTTTGCCTAACCGCTGCACGGTTCTTCTTCGCTGCTCAGAATGCATTGCAAACACAGGAAGTTGGGCTGTTACAAGCAACCACTGTTTAGAGCAGCGAAGAAGAAATGAAAACGCGTTAGCAGTATGTCCACTGTTTAACAGTATTTCAGACTGGACCAAACCAGCCAGTAAAACGGCAACTGTCACAAGTACGGGTACTTAGGTACCAAGTCGGTACTGAAATTTAAAAAAATGTAGTACCGGTTCTGTAGTACCGACTCCCGAGTATATTCAGTACAAGCAGCTGCATTCAGTCGCTTCCTTTTTAATCTAAGGGCAGGGCTCCATACTGTAGCCGAATATATACTAGTGTCTGTGAATATTAAACTGCAAAATACTATTTAAATATTACCTGCAAATTCTGCGTCTCTGTGTGTATGATGGGCGGAGATGCGCAGGCGAGCGCACACACACAGACGCGCGACACTCGCTGTCTTTGTAGTCTCTGCCGTGTGTCACTATACGAGGACACGAACGCATAAACCGTCACTTCATGAGCATTTACCGTTTCATTTGAGAATGTTTAGTCATATCATGAACACAAACACTCAAAGGTCTTCACGGCAACCCGTCAAAATAAAAGTTCGGTTTAACGTGAAGAAATCGACAGAATATATTAGGCTACTGTTGTAGCCTACAGTAGATTTAGTTACGTCTCTACCAATACTAATAATTATGCTTAGATGGTTGCTTATTTTTCACTTGTTTTGTTGTAAAGATATTATTTTCTGATTAATATATAATTTTTGTTTTCAGGTGATTTACTGTTTTATATAGTTATATTGTAAAACTAAAATACCTTTTTCAGTTTGAGGTGTTAGATTTGTGGCTACATTTGAAGTTCTTTTTCGCTTAAAAATAATAATATCACTGTCAAATGCATGTCAAATAATAAAAATACTGTACTAAATACAGTAGTTCACTGTATGTATTTGTTCATGTTTTATTAAGGGATAAGTCTGAAGCACACCATAAAATAATTCTAGCAATTCATACAGGGCTAGTAGTATATACAGCTGTATATACAGATACGCACCCAGGTATCGGATCAGTACTCGGTATCGGCCGATACCCTGAGCCCAGGTATCTGAATCGGTATCGGGAAGGAAAAAGGGTATCGGAGCATCTCTAGTCATTACGCTCCTCCAGTACCACAAATTTAAAGCTCCGTCTATATATGTCTTTTATTATTTATTTATTATTTTATTATTAAAGTGTTTTTGTTGGGCAATAAGTGTGTAAAGGAAGATTGTTTGTGCTATTATAAAATTTAAAGTTTATATGTACAATATGGAGCAACATCTGTTGATTTATGTCTTTGCCCTACAGAATAAGAGATGTGTTTGGACGTTACACTCAGGGACGTGTGGACAGACATTCACTGTATGATGGACATCTGCTCAGGCACAGGTAATGCTTCTAACATGTCAGTGTGTTGTTGACGTGTAAATGTGTAGGTTACTATCATTTTCTTTTTGAAGGGGCACCCCTTTGAAAAACAAATGATGGTAATCTAAGTAGGTGGGGGAGGAACGGGGAATGAATTTTTTTATAGCCATTTTCATTTTTTTCAGGCAAAAGCATAACCGCTGCTGGACATCGTGCTGGAGGTCAGGGGGGGACCCCATGATCCCCCACGCCTTCTCACTCACATCACACCATTCATTCATATCGCAGAGATCTGGCTGGACTCGAACCAGCAACCTCTGAAACCGCGAGGCAGCGCTCTTACCTGTGAGCCACAGATCTCTTGTCTGGAAACGTGAAGGAACTTATATTTCACTATTCACCTGTGTGTGAAAATAAACCAGTTAAAGTGCTGCTACATGAGGACTCACATAGAACCAACCTGCTGAAGTGGGGTTTGAACCCAAATCTTTATTGCAACCTCACCCACAAGCAACGTGTGTTTAGCCACTGCACCATCATGGCTTTCACGCAGAGGGATGACATTTAGGACGTTCTGTTGGATATAATGCAATTTGTGGGCTTTAACATCAGCAATAGTGGGATTTGAACCCAAGCCTTTATCGCAGTGTCACCCACAACCGACCTGTGTTTAGCCACTGCGCCATCATGGCTTTCACGCTGAAGGTTGACATTTAGGAAGTTTTGTTGGATATAATGCAATTTGTGGAATTTAACATTTAACATATTGGGAATTGGACACAATCCTTTATTTTAACCTCATCAACAAGTGGCATGTTTATAGCCACTGCACCATCATGGCTTTCATGCAGTGTATTGGTATTTGAGAATTAATGGGGTTTGAACCCAAGCCTTTATTGCAGTATAATCTACAGGTAATGCATGTTTATCCACTGCACCATCATGGCTCTCACATGACAGTTGGCATTTGAGAAGTTTTGTTGGATATAATTCAATTTGTAAGATTTAAAATAAGCAATAGGGGGATTTGAACCCTAGCTTTTATCACAGCTTCATCTACACATGAGGTGTGTTTAGTCACCGCACTATCATGGTTATCACGCTGACAGTTGGCATTTGAGAAGTTTTGTTAGATATAATGCAATTTGTGGGGTTTAACTTAAACAATAGCTGGAATTGAACCCAATCCTTTTTTGGCCTCATCAACAAGTGATATGGTTTAGCCACTGCACCATTATGACTTTCACACTGAGTGTTGGTATTTGAGAAGTTTTGATGGGTCTAATGCAATTTGTGGGATTTAAACCAAAGCCTTCATCGCAGCCTCATCCACAAAAATGTTTAGCCACTGCGCCATCATGGCTTTCATGCTGTGTTGGCATTTGGGAAGTTTTGTTGGATATAAAGCAATTTGGTGGCTTTAACACAAGCAATAGTGGGATTTGTTTCCAAGGCTTTATCGCAGCCTCATTCACAACTGACATGTGTTCAGCCACTGCACCATCACGGCTTTCACTCTGAGGGTTGGCATTTGAAAAGTTTTGTTGGATATAATGCAATTTGTGGGGTTTAAAATAAGCAATAACATAATTTGAACCCAAGTCTTTATCGCAGCCTCACTCACAACTGACGTGTTTAGCCACTGCACCATCATGACTTTAACATTGAATGCTGGCATTTGGGAAGTTTTGCTGGATATAATGCAATTTGTGGGATTTAAAATAAGCAATAGTGGGATTTGAACACTTTAAACACAGCGCTTCATTTCCTGAATCCAAGGAGTGAATGTGCATTTTGAAACAAGCTTTACTGAGAACCCTGAGTTTTAAATGCTTTTAAAAAAATCACGTCAAACTCAAACTGATAGCACATACATATAACCACTTGTTTATTTGAATAAAGTTTTGTGTAAAAAATAGTCTATCAAACCAGCCTGGAAGTTTCAAGTAATCACAAAGACCTTGATTAGCTGCTTCAGGTGTTTTTAATTAGGGCTGGAGCTAAACTCAGGAAAGTGACTCACCAGGAGCAGGATTAGGCACTCCTGCTTAAAGTACAGATTCTGCAAATGTCAGCTCAGAGACAGAATCATAATGTCAGTCAACAGCACATATTTCAGCAAATGGTTATGTATGTAACCCTCGTTCCCTGAAGGAGGGAACGGAGACGTCACATCGGGAAAGTGAACCGACGAATTGGGATTTCGCTTGAGAAAATCCACTTTGAGTGTAACTAAACAAGCCAATGCACATTTTGCATCCGAGATTTGCATCTGATGCTCTGCCCTGCCATGCGGGCATAAACAAGGAAGCGGATGCATTGCATGTTTGGTTTTCGCTGAGGAGAAAAATTGTTGCTGGCCCTTCCAGTGCCCTTATAAGCCTTCTAATCCCCCTGCACCTGTTTGGGGCGGAAGATGGGACAGGGCTTATGCAGAATGTCAACCACTGCGGTTTCGCATGACCCACTCAGCAAGACTATTGGATAAAAGCGTGCCCTTTCTAGTAGAAAAGGAACGCTGCGGAAGCCACATCCTGCCCGTAGGGAGGCATCATGTGGAAGTTACACATATGGACTGGTTGATTAGGGCAGTACAACATATGGAACATCTCTGGGGTGGCTCCGGCCTAATTAGGGACAAGAATGACACTGGCAGAGGAAAAGACACTGGCTAGCCGATAGGGTAGCCGTACCGTGGAAGAATACACATATGGGATCGCCACAGGGATCATAACATACGGGCAACCAGCCTAGCACAGGTTTCACCAATGCATACGAGTGTTAGGCTTGGTGTCGGACACTCCGCCATGTCTGACTGGTGAAGGTGATGGAGGAACTCAACAGAGTTTGCCAACTGGGGAACTTACTGGAGCAAATAAGCGCACGTATCCGATCCATAGGAGGGGAATGGCTCAGCAAGCCGACACTGAATGGGTTCCTAGTGCTACTGGCCACTCTGGGCGAGTACATGGGAGGGTACTGGACACGATGGCTATAAAACCTAGCAAACGTGTTGGGTGTCACCCAGCCCGCAGCTCTACATATATCTGTCCGCAAGGTGCCTTGAGCCAATGCCCAGGAGTAAGCAACACTTCTGGTAGAGTGAGCTCTCAACCCGAGTGGGCAAGGCACGTCCTGGGTCTGATACGGCAAGACAATAGCATCCACTATCCACTGGGCTTACCTCTGCTTGGAGTTAGCCTTTCCCTTCTGCTGGCCTCCGTGACAGACAGAGAGCTGGTCTGAGGTCACGAGTGGCCAGCGTGCTACTCCGGAAGTTCCATGGGCTGCGGTGTGGAAGAGGAGTGAGGGGCCAGAGGAGGTTGGCTCATTGAGGAAGCCCTCATTGCAATCCTCAGATCACATATGCTATTAACTAATAGGCAAAGGGACTCAACCATGTGTGAGGTACTCAGTCGCGATCTCAGCTGCACGATGGTCATGTTCCTGCAGTGAGAACATGACACATCCACGAATGCAGCCTCAACGCAACGCAAGAGCAGACAAGAACTTACAGGCCTTGGAGGGGAGACGTGGATTACCCCGCCAATTGGTAGCTGTCTTTGGACACAGCTGCATCGCAATAGACTGCTAGGAATAGGATCTCCATGTAACCATTGACTGCCCCACCATCGAGGGTAGTGAGGGTGAGGAGGCACTGGACCAGTCTGAGGAGGTTGGCTTGTCAAGGAAGCCCTCACTGTCAGACACGAAAGACATTGATAGTGACCGTCAACCGGTGCCATGAGTGACCGCATCCAGAAACACATGGGTGGAATGTCATCTTGAAAAAGATGCAGTGTCACACCCATGTAAGCATTTTTAGGGAAAATGATCTCTGGTGCTGAAGCACACAGGGGAAATGGCTATGGCACACAAGCAGGAAAATAGTGCACTCACACTTACTGAAGGTGCAACTTCTCGCTTGCAGAATGAACAGCACTCTTTGAAGGTACAGACTCTACAGAGCTGTGAAAACAGACCACCACTGAAAGCACTGTCACACCAACACCAACTCAAGAGGCTTCTTCCCAAAAGAACTGCAGACTCGTCTGTGAATTCGCAAAGCAGAACACATGAACCACTCCGAAGCAATTTGTCGGTTCACTTTCCCGACGTGACGTCGAGAGTGACCGACTGAAAGGGAACCGACACTGTGATAAAGTGCAGGAATTTAAGATGTCACACGGCTCATTCCCATACAGTGCATTTCTCTTACAAGAATACTAGCAGTATCCAAGTCATTATTTAAGTATGTAATGATGTGTAATTCTGATATAACCAAGAATGATGGCATTCTCATATTCTGTGATGGTTTAACAGATTGTTTATTTTGCTGCTAAACTCCGTCAGACTTTTAAAACAAATTAATCAGTTGTTGCGTTAGTTTTATAATCTTTGAATGAATCGCACTCTAATACTCATATTATAAAGTACAATAATTTGAAATCATGGGTTTTCACTGTTGTTGTAGCCTTACTGTAGGTAATAATTTGCTGTCTTACAAGCCACATAGCATCATAACTAAATAATTCCAAGGATTTCAATATTGAAACATACAAAATAATGTCTTTCTATTACAGAATATAGATGTTTGGACCGTTATACTCAGCCACCCAGAGGTGGTTATATACAATTATAAAATGATATCAAAAATGAAAGCTGATTGGTAACGTGGCAGCCAATATTTGCATCCTTACTTTTGAGAAGCACCCATCAAGTCAGTAAGTTCTTTTTAATGAACCAATTAATTGTTCACATAAATCTTATCATATGGGTATGGCTTCTGAAAAATTCTAATAACCATATGGACTGCTTTTAGTATGCATTTTTGGAGCTACGAACGGTCTTTTGTATGTGAAAAATCTTGCATTTTGCTTATTAAAGCTAATGTGTGCTCAACATGAAGGAAAACATGGCCCTCAGGTTACGCTAAATATCAATTTTTATTCTTAAAAACCATACACGATACTCGACAAGTTTAAAATGTAAGTTGAATCACGATATCCATTTACATTGCGCAAGATAAACAGACATGTTCTTTTATTTCCAAACGTTAAGATAAAAAAAAAAAACAGATCCTTAAAACAGATGGATAAACATTCATTCCCATTATAGGAAGACGCTATAGAAAAAAAAAAAGTTATGGATTATTTTACTATATATGCTCTAAATTGCAAACTCAAGCAGTTTTTTTTTTTTTTTTCCATTTAATAAACATGAAAAAATAAAATAACTTATTAAAAAAAGAAAAAAAAAAAGTGCAGTTGCAATGACTGAACAAAACCGAATCCCTTTCTCCTGTTTTTCTTCCTCTCTTCTCCTTTATTACACCCTTAAATGGACCAACGAATGAAGAGAAGCAACAGTCTGAACTGGAACCCGCTGCCAAAAAATTAAGTCTACTCCTAAACATTACAAAAAACACAAAACATGTTAGTATTTTGACCATAAGTTTCATGCTATAAGCCACCCTGAGTATTATATTACTTGGAGAACCAATCACGACCCTTGTTTAAAGAGTACCCGCCCCCCCCTCCCATGAATATAATTTATGTAAAATCCCTGTAGGTCTGGTTCAGCAGGTTGAGATGTTCTCATTTCCGCATAAAAATACAATTTATTTATATGGTCTGTATCAAAACGTTCCTTGGGAATCTGAAATAAAGTACCCTGTGCTGTGATACCAGTGTTATACGCATTTTTTTTTGTTGAAAATTCTTCTTGTTGATTCCTTTGTGTTTCCAGTACTTCAGGTCTTAAATATATTCTACAAACAATTGCAGCAATATTTTCTTAACTGATAGCAATCTTTATGGAATATGAAGGAGAAAACAAAAAAGTACAAACTTTGTCATTTTCATATGACCAACAAACCAAAACACTTTTTGAAAATTTTTTCCAAAGAAAAGAAAAAAAGAAAAGAAAAAGAAAAATTTTGAAAACAATTCACTCTTTTTCCTTGCTTTATTTTTCCTTTTGACCGAGACAACAATTTACTACCTAAAAGACAATCTTAAGTTAAAATTCTTTACTTTTTAAATCATTGCATCCTTTTCAATTCAATTTTCTTGCTGTTTTTTTTTTTTCGGCCTGAGTAAACAAACATACATTGGCAGGAACTTAAATGTCATTGTTGAACTGACTGTGGACCATTTCAAACAGTTAAATCAGAGATCATAGTATCAGAGATGCATTCACTCTTTAAAAGGCTGACCTGGTGTGGCCTCCACTTCAAAAATCACACCGTTAAAAGCGTGAAGACTCCAGCCATTTCACACAATTCAACTTCCAAATGAGAATGAGACATGGAATCTTGAAACTTAAACAAAACAAAAACTAACAACTTCAAGGGGTGAAATAGTAAGTATGAGAGGAGATGTAAGGACAGAGATCCTCGTCTACGGCTCCCTCCCGTCACCAGTCCAATGAAAAAACCTCCCATGGACCTCAATACCTTCTCTGCTATACAAGCCTTAGTGTTTTCTATTTGGCTAGAAGGTTCTATGTATCTACAAATATATAACAAATAAAACTTGCAGGCAAAAATTGTTCAGTTTCCATAGAAACACCCTTTTTTCCTGAAAATACAGCAGTATCTGAAATATTTCTCTTATTTCATTTGTCCCCATTTCTCTGCATCAGGAAGCTCTTCCACCAACAAACAGAAGAAAAAAAAAAAGTATCTACAAACTTTGTAAACAGACCTGTGTCTTCCAAAAAACATAAATAATTCAAAATATTAACAGCCAAATGATGCAGAAATCAGTGTTTGAATAAGCAAAGGACAAAAAGATCAAATGTACAACACCATCCAGATAAAGAGAAGCAAAAGCTAAGAGCTAAGCTCCCGAGAGATCCTTGGCTCCGCCCCTCTCTTCCAATGAGTTCTCCTGGCTTTAGTCTCTGCGGAGACGAGTTGTGTTGTGTGTCGTACCGAGGGGCGGAGCTGATCAAAGGGACGTCTCTAGGCTGTGCATGGGGCTCCCGGGAGTTGAGGGTGTGGCAGGCTTGCTGGGATCCAAGAAGAGGTGGATGCCGCTGTCTACGGCGTTATTGTTCTGATTGGGTGAAGGTGGGGGAGGAGGAGTGGGTGTGGCGTTTCTCTTAGTGGGGGCGTCGTCCTCCGCGTCAGTGTCGTCAATGAGGGGGATGTGGGGTTCTGAGTCCTCTATCCGGAACTCCGGATGGGTCATAAAGTTGTGGATGGAGCTGCGAGACTCTGGCTTCTCCAGGCCCTCATAGGGCGACAGCGAGCTGCGGAATGCATTCACCACTCGGATCTGTGGGAGAACAGGACGCAAAGTCAGCCTTGCCGCTTGCAGAGATCTACAGCTCGTTTGCACACACGTACATACAACAGGCATACAAAGTCAAACATCACTTTTTAAAATTTTTTTTTTTTAAGTAAAGGTTAAACCAAAGGCCAAATGGACTAGTTTTAATTGATGAGTGGAGAGCAGTGAGGTTAGCGCACCAAAACCGTCTGAGAGAGTGTGTGAGCGGTCAGATGTCGTGCAACTTAGACAGAGGACGAAACTCTTGGAAACCTGATGCTTGTGTTACGGTGAGCTTATCCTCTGACCGAGGGACGGAAAATCCTCTTTTCTCAGGATTGAAAAGTAACAGATGTACCAAACTGGAAAGAACTTAGGCGTCTTCCCAGTTGTAAAATCACAGATAGCCAATTATTCAAAATGCAAATGAGAAAGATAGAAAGAGAACAGAAGAGACAGGAGAAGAGAGAGGACATGGTAACCCCAGAGGACACAGCTCAACACATGAGGTTAATATTTTTGGGCATGCTTGTATTGGTGGGGAGGGATCGATCACTTATTATGTTGTGAAGTAGAGACGCAAAACTTTAAAGCAGCCAAGCAAGTTTAAGCTAACCAGCACAAGTAAATTCACAAACGGTCTAGAGACTGGACCCATGCAGAGCAGCGCTACCTTGTGTTTCAACAGAGGTAAACCTTTGAGTATAGCCCATGACACATTTCACAGAATCTAAGAAGGAATATGCGGCAGTCAGTGTCGTAGCGTTTTGAACTCAGTTTCCCAATGTCCAATATCCATTTCATTAGCAAGACTAAAACAAAAGACCGTTTCAAACTAAATACAAAGTGCCCTGAACAGAGAAAAGGGGTTTGAGGACAGCCAGGACCTGATGAAAAAGATGAAAATATTGATATGGTTAGAATTGTGCTGAAAGACAAACAGAAACGACATGATTCCACCAGCTTTTCCTCCAGTCGCAGATCATCCCTGTAAAATAACGAAGTTACATAAAAAAGACAGACAGAGAGAAAGAGAATGATAAAACTGGCACTGAGTAGAGTATGAAAGAGTGCGAGAAAGAGGAATCCACGTCGAGTACGGACAGTAACGGCAAGAATGAGTGAACGAGCAAAAACTGATACCACAGGAAAGGTGACGAACAGCAGGATTACAGAAACTTCATTTGTGGCTAAACTACAGCACAACATCCAGTTTTCTCAGATGCTCCTACAGAAACCCGAAATACTTACCAGAATGACGCCTATAAAATGTCCCACAAACCCATTCACAAGACCAATTTGGTGCGATTGGTCGGGTTATCAGTGTGACCATGGGCGTATACTCAAAACATTTACACGCAGTAGACTAGCAGCCTGGAGAGCACGCGGAGGGCTGCAGACACACCAGACGGTATTAGACAACGACTCTTCATTGGTGAAACCCAGCCAAAGCCATCAAACACAGACACAGATATTTCAACCTTAACATTTAAGATACACAGCCGTTAACATTGAGAAGCAATGTGGAAGATGTTTCGAGATACAATTCGTTTTGAACAAGAAAGCGAGAGAGAAGGAAGGACATTAGGAGAAGAATGAAGACCGTTAGGCGAGAGGAGGAAATGTTAATTGTCATGCACTAATAAACACGCACTCACACCCGACAGTGGCAGAAGCGGTGTTGAAGGCAGTAGCAGGAGATAAGGCTACATGTGTAGGGCTAGAAACATTGGTTACATCGTGCTGTTGGCTGGTGCTGGAGGGCTGGCGCCTGACGGCCGCCTGAAAGGAAATTCCGCTCTGGAACGCACTCACTACATCCATCTGGAAGGAATCAGAGAGTGTGATAGGCCCAGAGAACGCACAGGAGAGAGAAAGACAGAGTCAGAGAAAGAGGAAGAAGTGAGAAAAGAGAAGGGATAGAGGAAGAAGGGCACCCATATAAAGAAGAGAGAGACAGAGAGTAGCTGAGAGAGAGAAAAAAAAAAGGCACTGAATTAAAAGAACCTGACCTGACATTTGCCTTTAGCATTGATCGGCTTATTGCACTGATAAACTGCATTAATAAACCCTCTTCCACCAGTATAAGGTCACCATAAGTGGTGGATCGATCGGAGGGTTTATTAACTCAAACCATAAGCAGAGAAATGGAAATAAAAATCAAAATTGATTCAGCAAGACGGCATTTGGGCTTCTGAGCTTGGGCAGAGGGGACTGCGGAGTTGTGCGGTTTTCGAGAGGTTACCTGAGTCTGAATGCGGTTGAGGCCTCTGAACCAAAGGATCTGCCCCCTGCGGAGCTCTCGCTCAGCATGGTCGATTTCCTCCATGTCATCCAGCTCATCCAACTCCTCATCTGGGATTTCCTCCTTCTGCGTGCCGTGACCAGCAGTCTTCAGGAACTTCAGCCGACTCGTGGGGATCGAGGAAATGAGCTGAATGAGAGCATAGATAGATATCAAGTGGCCACATGAAGAAAAAAAAAAAAAAAAAAAAAAATGCTCTCAGTCTGGCAATTTAACTTACTGCCATTAGGGGGCACTGCTCTATTACTATTGAGGAGTTTGGATAGGTGCAAGTTACAGGCTACAAGGAATAGTCAGACAACGCTCACCTGTCCCCAGAGTAGACATCCAAAACCCAAGAAGACACACCATAGCCACTGTTCAATGTTCAGCCCCACACAGCTGAATGGCTTTCCTCCAAACTGCACAATCACAATCTGAGGGGGAAAGTGTCATTTTTATCAAATTTTTTTCAAATCTCACTAGCATTTTTATTCAGAAGTATCCATTTCTGTTTAAATAGTCAATGTGCTCTGATTATGAGCCATCATACATTGGCCTCACTGTATACCTGAATAACAAAAGTCCCAAAGACGATGGTACAAAAGATCAAATTGTTGAAAATGCCCTCAAAGACATTTCGCTCCCCATGGATCTTCCGTGCATTGATTTCATTAAATAGCTGCATCATCACAAAGGTGTTGAAGACGATGGTGTAATGCTCAGAGGGGGGAGCGTGAAGAGGGGCATTACGCCCACTGTCAATGTCGAAAATCTTCTCACCTGAAAGTAAAAACATTGCGGTGTTAGAAATAAGACTCTTGAAAGATATAATCATAACACAGAATACATGATATATGGCAATAGACGGTACAGTCAACTGGCTTATAAAACGAAACAAAATAACAATTGTTGGCTTTTATTTACATTATTTTAAAGGGATGGTTCACCCCAAAATTTAAATTCTGACATAATTTACTCACCCTCAAGTTGTTCCAAACCCGTACGAATTTCTTTCTTCCACTGAACGCAAAGGAAGATATTTGGAAGAATGTTTTGAACCAAGCAGATCTCGGCAGCCATTGACTGCTTGGCTCCAAACATTCTTCCAACCATCTTACTTTGTGTTCAGCAGACTAAATGATGACAGAATTTTCATTTTTGGGTGAACTATCCCTTTAACTTATCACAATCTGCAGGCTCTTCCATTTTTAAGGACGTTTGCTTTATGCCATTATAATGTGCTTGAATCAGTCAGTTTAATCACTGCTGCTTGAACATGTGTTAGTTCTTACCAGCAAAGAGAAGAGTGAAGATGATGGTGAGCTGGTAGACTCCATGACCCAATATGTTCTTCATCATTGTCCTGGAGATGAGGGGTTTATTACGGCCATAAGGCTTCCTCAACAGAAGAGATTCAGTGGGGGGTTCAGTGGCCAAGGCCAAAGAGGCAAATGTGTCCATAATCAGATTTACCCACAACATCTGTACAGCTTTCAAAGGAGAGTCCTGGGAGAGTGAGAGAGAACAGGAGGTGACCGTTCTGACCTCATTCACTGTAACGTTCAAAAACACCCTCTCAGTTCTGCATTTGCATGAGTACTGACTTTTTGCATTTTGTTTATCAAAGGAAATCTGCATAATGATTTTAAACATGAGAATACTGAGCTGAAAAATAATCAGATGATACAAAATATTTTAACAGTAAGCACAGAACTACACGAATTAGAGCTGCTGAAATTCAGGTGGAGTCTGCGAGCACAAATAGTGAGGGCCTGCTCATGAACAACATCCGGGGAAAGTTACATGCTAAACAAGCAGAACACCTAAGGCTTAAGGCCACGTCCAGCCTTGGCAACTGACAGCAATGCAAAGTGCAAATGTAATCCTCTCATTCATTATGCAATAATACAGGAACCAGACTATCATTCCATTTAACAGAGGAGAGCTGGCTCATTTGGACTGGTGCTTTGTCTGTGGACAGCAGTGCCAGATCCCATGCTGACTGCATGCAAGTCTTCATGCCTCAGACTAACAATTTCCAATCACTTTACACAGGATGGGTAGCAATCAGCTGCTTCCATCAGCCACCACGGTGCATCTGTTAAGATGCAATCCTTTGCGCAGAACTGCCCTATTTAGCTTAACAGCTCGGTTAGCCACAGCATTATTGTGCTTCATGGTAGAAGAGAGTTTTTTTTTTGTGATACCTGTGTGATGCAAGCTCCAGTGAAGGCCACGATCACAGCCACCACATTGACAGTGAGCTGGAACTGGAGGAATTTTGAAATACTGTCGTACACGTTCCGCCCCCACATGACTGCCTTGACAATGCTGCTGAAGTTGTCATCAGTGAGGATGATATCGGAGGCTTCTTTAGCCACGTCTGTGCCTGCAATGCCCTGAGAATAACAAGCACACAATAGAAGGCATTCAAATCAAAATCTAGTGCACAAAATCCTTATAGAATTCTTTTTTTTCCTGTAGCCACGATAGGTAGACCCACATACCATGGCAAACCCAACATCGGCCTTTTTTAAGGCAGGGCCATCATTGGTGCCGTCTCCTGTTACCGCCACAACCTGCCTCTGCTCCAAAACAGTGCTGTCAATTATACCTGAAGAAAAGAGACATGCGTCAAGACAAACAGCACAACATTAGAGACACTTTTTTAAACACAGAATTAATCGCTCATACTGTAGGAGCGAGTCTCTGAGCACCTTTGACTAGTGTATGCTTGTCTGTTGGCGAAGATCTCGCCAGCACCCGGAGTTTAGGCCATATTTTATCAATCCGCTCTTGTTCAATCTGGGGGGAAAAAAAGTAATCATATTATGAGTTTGTTAACTTCTGTGATTGTGTGTAAATTCCTGCCATTAGTAGACTGTGCCTCTCACCTCTCCCTTTTCATTACGGATCCGGCGGTTGAACTCTTTGCCCTCCAAGCAGAGGAAGTCATCTCCTGCCTGCAGAATGCCACATTTAGCTGCTATAGCACGGGCAGTGTTAAGGTTGTCCCCGGTGACCATGCGCACTGTGATTCCAGCACGCTGGCACTTTTTAATGGCATCAGGGACCTGAGCAGGAAAGAATAAGTGAGTATGACCGAGAGAGGTTATTATCAGGGATGTGCGCAACGACTAATTTCATAAACATTTAAACGGAAATTTTGGAACTGACAAGTCGACTTGACTAGTTTAAGTCAGCGTGTAAACCACACCTCCATGTCCGGGTTTGAACGTGCTTCTTGTGTATGGAATGTATCTGTACACACGAAGGGAGGCAAAACTGCAAGATAACCTTGATGTGTGCTGACAACTATACATCATTTAATTCTCTTCGTTAGGATGTTGATATATAGCAACTGTTCAAGTGTCAAGTAAGTTTCATTCATAATGTTTCTAATTTAATCCGATATAAAATTTCATACCGTATTGTTCCTCATAGCCGGTAGTATAACAAGCCTATAGCCTAAGCAAGCTTTAATAAGTCTAAGCAATTTAATATATGCTAGTTTGACATGTATGAAGCACGTGAAGACGAACGCATGCAAAATCTGAGGTAGAACAAAATTATTGTTTTCCACTGCAGATATAAATTTTTCAATATAACATATTTTAAAAATTTAACATTAACTTGATGGTAATTTAACCATAGCCTTTGTAAAGAAAAAAATATATAATATAGCAAAACATAAAATGTGCAGACATTTTTTTTAACGACTAGTATTTCCAAGCCGACTAGCAACAGCAGTATCGTTTAATTTAGTCTCGCACATCCCTAGTTATTATCTGACATCACATTTTAATGAGTCTCTTTCTCAAAATTAAAATAGTTATGCATTTCTATGGTTGACTTTTACTAGGGCTGCAATAAATTATTATTTTGATAACTCATCTGTCGATTATTTCTTTCTTTGATTACCATTAAAAATTATTTCCATCCTTTACAAAATTGTTAATCCATACCCTGCCCAATATTGTCCTCTAAAGAATGTACAAGCAAAGTCAATGAAAACAAATATGGTCAATGCATCTAGGTATGCCATGTGCAATTTAACATTAAGCAGGGTTAAAAATAAACTCATTGATTACCATTTGAAAGCAGAAATTATTGACTAAATTAAATTATATTAAGAAAAACAAAAGCACACACTAAAATGTTAACTGGTACAAGGTAGGAGAAACAGACATCTGAAAATATTACACAATATTAATTTTAGTGTAACTGCTCTCATTAAAAAAGGACAATTACTCATGGTACATATAGAATTTTAGCCTTAAATTTAATGTCTTTAAACGTAAAAAATAATATTTTATTCAGAATGATTGCACTCTAGCATTTACGCATAACCGTAAAATACAAGTTATGCGGTGAGATAAACAAGGAAAACTTGTTTTAAATGGCTAAGGCTTGTACCTCTGGTCTGACTGGGTCTTCAATGCCAACGACACATACACAGGTGAGCCTGCTGAGGATTTCGTTTTCGTTATCCCAGTCTGGTTCTCCTTCAGAAACAGGGAAGTCCCTGTAAGCCAGACAGATGGTCCTCAGGCCCTCAGAGGCCATAGGCTCAATCACTCTCTTCACCATATCATCTCTGTCTCTGGGCCGGAAAACCTTTGACTCACCCGTCGCTGTCAGGATTTTAAAACACCTGTGTGAGGAGAGAGCAGGTAAGATATTGCAGATGCCCAACAGCACACAGTGATGGAGCCATTCGAGTAATTTCTCTGGGGAAATCTATAAGTAACACAGCCTGGGGACTTTGGAGGGGGAGGTGAGCATTTGATCTGCCAAACAAGTTTGCTGACACAACTCCCTTATTAAGAAATGCTAGAATACTACAATGTGTTACTCATCCCGTGAAATGCAAATATGTGAACTGGTGCCAAGTGATTATCAATGACCAAACAATGCATTTATGATTGAGCATGGCATACTTCTTCAGCAGAATCTCGGAGGCTCCTTTGCTGAACATCCGGAAGCTTCCGTCAGCATTCTTTAGCACGGTGCTCATGGATTTCCTGACTGAATTGAAGGTGTAGACCTTGTAAAGCTTCTCTTCAGGGATTTCATTGCGGATTGCTTGATAGTCTTTTTTCAAGTCCAAGGCAAAGCCCAGCAAGGCACATTCAGTTTTGTTGCCCACCTGACGATTTAGGCCTCCCTCCTTCTCAGGGGACTGGAAGAAAAGATTAACTAGTTAAAAATCATAAAAACTATGATATGAAATATGCTTTAAAACATCTCACAAAAGGTTTTTAATACAGCCACTGGTCCTAAACTGTCCAAATCAATAATAGTAAAAGATACTGCATTATGATATACTGTTAATTTCAGTCATTTCTGACTCAATTAACCCTGAAGAGTTGCATCTGTGTTGTGTACTTAAAGCTTATAAAGACATTCTGTTATTTTAGTATTCTTTATATACTATTATAGTATTAATTAATATTTTCATTTTAGGTTTCAATCGAGTCACTATTGACTGATAATGTGTAGTTAATAAAAGCTAAAATAAAATAAAAAATGTTTTGATAAAATGTTAAGTATTGTTTGTTTAGGGACTCACCATGATTTTGGTGGTGTAAGCACAGTTGACACTGATGCCCAGTGTGAGCAGGTCTATGATGCCGGCAGGAATGACATCAGGCTCAGGGACTTTCTTGTAGAACTTGTCAGCGATATGGACCTGAACAACTTTCATCCGGTTCATAGTCAGAGTCCCCGTCTTATCCGAACAGATGGCTGTGGCATTACCCATGGTTTCACAGGCATCAAGATGCCTCACCAAATTATTGTCTTTCATCATTTTCTGAAATACAGCAGCAAAGTAAAACAATAAAAAAAAAAAATTGTGTTGGCAGTGGGGGAGGTGATAGACAGATAAACAATAAACAGATTGAGCACAAGATTAAACAGGAAAGTGCACTAATCCCCAATTAAATGGCAGAAATCCAGTGAAGTAATATTACTGTAACAGCTACAAGGGGTGGGTAATAAATGCGAAGCGATATGTGAAAAGAGATGGCAAATCATGATTATTAGATCAGCATATACTGTACATTGTCAGAACAAATGGCTAACGTCGCCAGTAAAGACAAATAAGGATTTAAACCAAAGATGCAGGGTCATACTTTGACAGAGTAAGCCAGCGAGATGGTTACAGCCAGCGGAAGACCCTCAGGGACGGCCACCACCAGCACAGTCACACCGATGATAAAGAACTTAACAAAGAACTGGATGTAGACGGGCGTGCATTCTTTTTCCCAAGGAAGTCCCTGGACCCAGAAAGTGTCCACCACAAACAGAACCACCAAGATGATCACTGTGATGGCTGACATCACCAGACCTGCAGAGAGACACGTACATTAACACCTCCCATGTTGCACACAGCAAAAACCATTACCACTATGAGATTGACTGTTAGGCTTCAAGACCTCACGTTTTCTGTTCTGTTGACATCCAGTATTTCCTATTGAAGCCACTATTTTTAAATAGTCAAACTATAGCTAGTCAGTTCCAGAAGGTATTAGGGGTGGGATTTTTTCATTCTAGAGAGCATTTGATTGGACACAAATCTGTGTAATGCAGGATGAGTCATCAATATATTTGGCTAATCTTTCCAGAAAAAAAAAGACTGTAGATTTAAAACGCATCTAGCTGCTGCTAAAGTGTCTTTTAGGAGGACACTATAATATAGATGCCCTCATAGTGAACATGCTTACCTGCTTTTCCAATTTGGACCGCTAATTTGGTCAGCTTTCCTTGCAAGACCGATTTTTCTTTCTTTGGCAAGTTGGATTTTTTCTTCTCCTCACCATCAGCCCCTTCATCACTGTTTAGAGGCTGCATCTCCATTGCGGCACCATCCTGGGCTTTAGCTACAAAGAGAAAGAGACAAAACAATGAATATGCAGTGGGCTCAGGAATTCAAGTATATCCCAGCTCGGACCACAGGAAGGATTTTCTAATTAAATTGTGGTTCCCCCACGTGACAAATATAATTGAGAAGATTAATTATAATAGTGATAATAAATGAACGATAATTTTATTACAGTCTGAAAAAACAGAGCTCGAGATCATCCTCACATTTAAGAGCCACATGCAAAACCCATGTGACCAAGTAACCTAAGAGACATAAAACCTCATCGCCAGTCAGATGTCCAGCCCATCACTTATTACTATCGGCTATAAAAGAAGACACACACTTAGCCTGATCTCAAGGCCATCACTCTGTGTGCGGAAAGTGCAGCCTGCCAGTGAGGTGACATCACACAAACAAAGAACTCAGCATGCATGCAATCATACAGACAAGCACGCAGCAGGGTATCTTCATCTATCGCTGCTGAAGCATGACAAAGTCAGCTTGTGTGCAAGATTTAAAGGGTGTGTGATGTGAGGTAATGCGACTGCGTCTGAATTAGCGGGGGGTAAGGGGCGACATGAAACTGCTATTCTATGTGCTGTGTTGCTGCGCCCTACTAACAGAGCTGTAAAGCTAGTCTGGTGGATTAAAACTCATTTCTGGCAGGGCGATCTGTAGCCGAGACTTCAATGAACACAGGCGTGTTCTACTTTCTGAACACAGGGTGGCCTGAATGTGGACTCTGCCCTGCTTGGGTAGGTGATTTTAGATAATAAAAGGTTTGAAGGGAGGTAGGTGCACATATCTGGACTGATCAGCTGGAACATATCTGGACCTGAGCTGTAAAGCTAGTCTGGTGTGATTGAAAACTCATTTCTGGCAGGGCGATCTGTAGAGCTACCGAGACTTCAATGAACACAGGCGTGTTCTACTTTCTGAACACAGGGTGGCCTGAATGTGGACTCTAAACCCTGCTTGGGTAGGTGATCTTTAGATGATTATTTATAATTCTACAGATATAGACATATATATATATATATATAAGGGTTTGAACTGGAATTTGCAGGTAGTTTGCACATATCTGGACTGATCAGAGCTGCACATTGCTATTCAAAAGTTTGAGGTTGGTAAAATGTTTCCAGTGTTTTTAAAATAAGTCTCTTATGCACACCAAGGCTGCATATAATTGAATCAAAAATACAGTAAAACAGTAATATTGTGAAATATTATTAATAACTGATATTAGTAATTTATTCTTGTGAGGGCAAAGCTGAATTTTCAGTAGGAATTACTCTTTGGTCTTCAGTGTCACATGATCCTTCAGAAATCATTCCAATATGCTAATTTGGAGCTCAAGAAACATTTCTTATGAATGTTGAAATCTGTTGTGCTGCTTAATATTTGTATGGAAACAGTGATACATCTTTATTTAGGATTATTTGAATAGGGAGTTAAAAGGAACAGCATTTATTTGAACTCTTGAAAGTCACATGTAAAAATCGCTTTAGTGTCACTTTTGATCAAATGAATGTGTTCTTACGGAATAATGTAGTGTAATAATCAGGCTCCAAAACACTAATCAACCTAACCTCTCACACACACGCGTCTGATTTACAAACTGTATATTTTATCCCCTTACACTAACCCTACCCACCACTGAAAATCTTCTGCATTTTTACATAACAAACAAAACTCATTCTGTATGATTTATAAGCTTGTTTCCTTATGGGGGATCTCAATTTAGGTCCCCACGGTGACATGAGTCCCCATGAGTCTGTGCATTCAAGCTGAAGTCCCCACTGGGATAGAATAACATGCGCATGTGCACGCACACGCACACACACACACACACACACACACACACACACACACACACACACACACACACACCCCTCACTAGTGTGGATAAGCTTTAATGAAGATCCAATAGCACTAATGGGTTAAGGCGATGGTTTTAATGCAGGCTGCAGCATGTAAGAGGGTAGCCGGCTAAGCCAATATGGTGTTCATTATGTCATTAAGTCAATAGGGTTACTCACCTTTCTTTCTGTTCTCCACAGAGCCATCCTGCTTTTTATCTGTATGGACAGAGAAAGAGAAGCCACATAAAAAAAAAAAAAAAAACTCACTAATTTATTCATTATTCACCATTATGCAAGTGACGGTTCTGCAGTGCACACTTAAACATATTTCCAATTATGCAAATCTTCTCTTTGATTTAACAGAAAGAGAAAAGGCCCTCGAATATTTACGAACAGATGTGTGCCACAACCTCATGAGGCTTGCAAAACCACTGCAGTGGCTAGACCACAAACGCAGCAAAATTGCAAAGAGGTGCACAGTCACTGAACAGCGACTTGGGGCCCAACCTCTGAAAGTAATGAAATATTAATGTATCTGCAGGCACTCATTTGGAGCCCCAACACGTGAATCACAGAATGCATTAAATGGCAGTTAGTTAATGGAGTGCACAAGAAATCGTTACATTTTTATATGAGTCACTGCTTCAGACATTTTATACCAGACAGAAAAATACTGAGACAAAAGCACACTTTCATGTATGCACGCAGCCTATTCAATTCATCTCCCTGCAGCCACAGTGGCTACAGACTGAAAAGGCCACTGGTTGGTCTATTTTAGTTTCCGAGGCAGAATAAAATGACACCAAATAATACAGACAGCTTACTTTTCTTCTCTTTCTTTTTATCTTTTTCTTTCTTCTTCTTCTCCTCCTCCTCATCCTCATCCTCTTCTCCCGCCCCCAATAATGTGAAGATGATTCCAGTTTGGGAATTGACTCCGACAGCAGTGACCACCATTTTTCCAGAACCCTCCATGACATGAGTACCTGCACAGAAGAGGATGAGGTGAATAAAGGTCAGAGGGCCTTTCTGTGTTCTGGTAATGGTCAAAAACACGAATACGTGGAAGACTAAAAATGTGACACCATCAAATAACACACAGATCAGCTTTATGACAAATAACTAGTTATCCATAGTTTTGTTCACACAGAACTTGTTCTCAAAATGTTGTGTTTTGAGCACTCTACAGGCAGACCCAAACAGGGAGGTCTTCTGATTTTTTATTAGGCTCTATGAGCACTAGTCAATGGCATTTTCTTATTGTGGTTTAAAAAAATGGAAACGAGTGGCTATTTTTCTTCCCTCAAGCTCTCTACTATTATTGATGCTTGAGGAGGGGGTCTATGAAAACAAAAATGCCAGGGAGAGGTTTCTGCTAGGGTAGACTCAGTATGCTAACGCAAGCTCTGCTGGAGGAGTGCCCACTCTGGCTCACAAATCCCCCTTCATCTCTTCTGGGATGGCACACAGCAATGTCATTCTATCAGAGGATCAACTAGCTTTCATAAAATGGGATTAGCTGAAGATGTGCAATAGCCTTGCTGAGGCTACATAGCCAACATCTGAACTCCCAAGCTAGGCATTTATTTGGTTTGACTGAACTTTTGGGTAGAGGTGAGAGACAGGACTCAACAAACAGAAAAAAAAAAAGTTTGTTTGGCATTAACACTAATGATATGTTGCAGTCGCTGTGGATTGTATCTTCATGTCCCACCTGACAGCAGCATAGGATCTTTCTCCATTGATTTCTTCACATGGTCAGACTCTCCGGTTAAAGAGCTCTCATCTATTTTGAGGTCATTGCCCTGGATGAGGACGCCATCAGCAGGCAGGAGGTCACCTGACAAAGAAGGTATCCCATCACAATAATGTTAATTTTCGTCAGCAGTTTTTGAACTTATTTCAATGGAAATGTTAGACTGGTAGTCACATTTTTTAAATGTTATACTGGCACTTTTGGCATCCCTCTAAAAAGGAAATGAGAGACCTCAGCAAATTAATGCCAGCTTACCATATTTAATTTGTGCAATGTCCCCAACAACAATCTCGGCCACAGGGATCGGAATGACTTGCCCTCCCCGAACCACCGTAAACTTTTGCTCTTGTTCTATGCGGCTCTGTAAGCCACGAAATTGTTTCTCCTTGCTCCAGTCATTAAATGCTGTTACGAGCACCACGCAAACAACAGACAGGAGGATCGCTGCTCCTTCTATCCATCCAGCCTCAGATTCTCCTTCATCCTCTACTCCACCCGCTGCATTCCCGCAATCTGCACACACATACAATAAAACTCAGCTCAGAACAGCCTGAATTTGAGATAATAAGCTAGAAATAAAGCATAAAGAAATAAATGGGTTACTTACTTTTACTTTCTGAATCCGGAGGTTTATAAAAAGAAAGGCCTAAAGAAACTATTGCTGCCACTTCCAAAATAATCAATGTTACGTCTTGTAATGCTTCCCATACTAACTGAAGAAAAGTTTTTGGCTTTTTCGGAGGTATAAAGTTCTGTCCAAATGCTTCTTTTCTTTTGTCAATATCTAAGGGCTGCCCACTTAATCCTGGAAGAAAAAGAGTGAGAAAGAAACACATTAATAATTCATGTACACACAGCTCTTCTTATATAGCAGCATACGATACTTAATGAGATTCTATGAGAGTCAGGATAAGTGAGGAAGTAAAGACCTGTGGGTCAGCGACAGTAGCTTAGAGATAAAGTCTTTCAGAATGAGACCAAAAAGGTCACAGAGAAAAAAAACAAAAAGTGTTGAAAACAATCAATGTTGCTGCTTAATATTTTTGTGGAAACTGTTGCAATTTTTTCAGGATTGGTTAATGAATAGAAAGTTCAAAAGAACAGCATTTATCTGAAATCGAATTCTTTTGCAACATTATAATGTGTCTTTGCTGTCACTTTTGATCAATTTAATGCATCCTTGGTGAATAAAAATATTAATTTCTTTCAAATCTTGCCGTCTCAAAATGATAGCAGAACATCTAGATTGTATTCTATATAATACGTTTTGACTGTCTGCACTCTTGAATGTTTCTATGGATGTCTGACAGAACAGGTAACAATATGCGCCATGTCTGTCCACACCCATGCTAAAATTGTTTTTGTTAAAAAATTGCATTTACAAAAAGGCTTACACTCTTTTGTATTTCATCGATTATGAGCTATTAGCACAGCTAATCCATTAATACTGGGCGTTCGGCAGTAAAGCGTGTGGGATTTTGACAAGATCCTGCGAATTTCCTGGGTGTGAAAACTTAGCTAATCCAGGCCCAATGCCAAAACTGACAGGCCAAAAACAAATGTTGGGTTCATTGTACACTATCATTCTCAGGAATCATTCAAATGCACTGGTTTAACAGCAGTCCTCTGGTTTGCCCATTTGAATAACTCTCTAAATTCAAAACAGGTATTCAAAGAAGTCATGGTGTGTGTGTTCAGTTCACTCACACTCACCACATGCTAAGAGACAAAGAAAGGATGTCTAGATGTGGTGAATGGACAAAAAGCATGCATGATGAGTGTGTTTATGCGTCTAGTGTCTGGGCGTCAGAATGAATGTGTATGTGTGACTGAACAGGACGGTTTGCCTGCCAGACCTGAGAGCAGCCTGGTCAGCAGAGCCTATTGTCATGACAACATCCTCCACATTACTCAGCAAAGCCATAGAACCGCTTGGCTCTGCTGTCTCCCATTGAGCTGAAAGTTTCACTGCATATTAACACTCAGTGTCTCAAAAGCTCGGCTTTTGACTATACACAACCAAACAGCTTTTTGTCTGGGAATCTACAATGTCTGCAACATTTGCATTAATTAATTCATTTGGCCGATGATTTTATTCAAAGCAACTTACACAGCGATTAAGGTATACATGGGAATTCCTGTAGCTCAAAAGTAGAGGTTACTGGTTTGACAGAAGGCATGAACTGATCAAATGTATACCTTGAATGCAATGCAAGTCGATATGGACAAATGCATCTGCCAAATGCATAAATGTAAATTAAAATATGTTGAATAATTTCTCATTGCTAGTGGCATGTTCTACCAACAAAAATTTTTTTCCGAAGTTGTAAATACAGATTATTGGACTATGTTTTACAAGAAAAGAGTCTTTCTATTTCGGTTTAATTCAATTTGTTACTTGCGATTACTTTATGAAAATCATTTCAAACCAAATAATACACCAATTTTTTTTTTTTGATTGACTACAAAAAAAAACATGGCTAGATTCTTCTTGCTTAAAAAAAAAAAAAAATCTAGCGGTTTCTACTATTCTAGTAGAAACTATTTCACAGGACAATCTGAACATTATAATCCATGTGATTGTAATAAAAATGTCATGCACTTATGCATTTAGACTACATGAACTTTAAATAGCATTTTAGATGACTTAATCACTTCAGCTATGACATGCTGTACATAGATAGATTCTGAAATAAGGAAGAGAAACCAAAACTGAATTGTTTGCTCAAAGTAGTGAATCAATACTTGATGAAACCACAGCAGCTAACTGCTGAAAACAACTTCTTGCTTCAACGCCAGTGCATTAAATCCAGGTTTGTGTGTAGTGTGGAAATTGAGGCTGAGGATTACATTCTCTCTCCTTGCTTGGAGAGTGGGCTAAGGAGCAGATGAGTCAGGTCTTACGCCTCTGTCAAAAATGCATTTATGCTGCAGTACACATCTCAATTTCACTCTCACTCCTGATCATGCAGACAGCTAATCTGATGCATCACTGGGGTGAAGATTAAACAAGAAGAAAAAAAAACTAAGAGCATCAAAACATGGGCATTTAGACAGCTAATTATTCATTTGCATGCTATTGAGAGAAGAGTAGTGCTGTGATGGCTGGAAGTGCTAATAAGCTTTAGGTGTTGTAAACCTCAAACTAGCGTTTGCACTAGTTGCTGCGAAGACTCCAAGGTTTTTGCATTTTCCCAAAGGAGACCAAATCATTTGACGTCAGTTTGTGTTTTCACCTGAGACTTTGACAGCCACAAAAACAGGGGCCTCTATGGACAAGAAAATGTTTCACTAATCTCTAATGTGTTAATCCAGGAAAGAAACGCATTTAACTAGCTAGACAATACAAGCAAAAGCATTAAATAATAAATAACTATATGCATCAACCCATTTAAATTAGAAGCAGTGGATTAGTATACATCACATTAAGAATATTCTAATGAGCACCATGCTGGTTTGCATTTTAGATACAATATTTCTTCTTTTTTTTATTTTTTACTAAGCATCTATAGTAAGTGCTTAAAACAGAAGGATATCTGATATCAAATGGAAGTGTGTATTTTGTGCATCTAGACAATCCCGTCTCCAACTTCCGCTATTGTTTGAGCCAATGTTACTCTGTCGGTCTGGTTAGGATGCTCAAACAAACAGAGCAATGTTTTGAAGTATACACTTTTCATGGAAATCAACCTACAAAGGTCTTGCTTATAAGGTGAGAAAGAAGAAAGTGCTAGAAAACCCACACTTTACCTTTAACACACTTAAGTGAGTGCCAGAGCCCGGGTCACTAGTATCAAGAGTTCTGAACGAAGCTTGCGGCTGGTTGTATATCTTACAAACATCACCTCCTACTTGATTTCAGCAGTTAAATCTTTTCTGAGATATCCTTCAGAAATATTTGTATTAAGTCCTTAAGAATTGTGAACACCAAATTTAGCACTCATTTTTAACTCTTACCGCCCAAGTAAGATTCTCCTGAGGGCCAATGAAAGGGGGTCAGCCCTTTCAATTTCTCCAGCCCTTGCCTTTAATTTACAGTCCCTCATGTCAACACATGCAAATTATGTAATATATTAGATTCGAGGAACCTTTCAATAGTAGCCAAATGGGCTAGCATAAAAGACATATTCACATGAATTAGATGAAAAGAACTTCACTATTTAAAGTGACGCCAATAGTGCTGTAAAAAGTAACTAGTTAAATCGAAAAAGTGGAAAGATTAGTAGTGGCTTTGCTACGAAATTGAGAAATGGCCTACTTACTAATTAGAAATCCCTTTTCAATTGTCAAAGCTCTTGTAATCTTGAATGACTGCTTAATTTCCTATGGCAAAGCTGAGTGATCTGATTAAGCTGTAAAACGTGTCATAACAGCAGGGCTGCCTGCCAGCGTGCCATTGTGAAGCAGAGGGAACAGGGCAGAGCTAAAGTGGCAGATCACTGTGGGGCTCAGATCTCAGTTAGCCGTGTGCCGTGCAGCAAGACTGGAAAAGCGGCAGGGCCCTCTATCAGTCGGGGCACTGAATAGAATATCTAGGGGGACATTCTCAGACTATTCTTCTATGACTAATGCGCAATTCACACGTTATACAAAGCTCGGGCACAGCATGGGCCAAGTTTCAGACGGTCTATTCAGGAAACAAAACACGCATTTTTAGAAGTCATATCGATGTTATCAGTGTGACCCCATTATTTGAGCCCTGAAGTCAAAATATACATTTCCACTGACGCTATAGTTTCCACTGACACCATGACAAAGGTATAGCTGTGGACTGCAGACAGCACAGTCAAACACTCAGTATTTCATCGCCTGCTAATAAAAGTCAGACCTTGTGAGGGCAGGATGCAGCAGTTGACACTACATACAAGCATCCAAACATGCCATGCATAGTAGAATGTAGAATCAACTCATTATTAAGACTGAAAGATAGAGTTTGCTGCGCTGCCAAACATATTATTCATAATATACTTTGTCAGATACTTTTTACGCAGATTAGGTAGTTTAAGACCTAACAGCAACGTTAATAATAATGTAAGCATCACTATTATTATTGTTGTTCATACTGAAATATTTGGTTGTACATACATGAATGACACCTAGGGTTTGGTGATGTCTACCAAATTGGCTTCAGACGATGTCTACAGTGAAACATTGCGATGGATGATGACATCGAGGGGTTGTGTTTGAGCGTTAAGATCCGTTAATGTGGCACGCGTCTGGAGAAAGAGAGAATGCGAACTGAGCTGAAAGGGCTTGAATGAAGCGTGTTTGGCTTTAGATAAAACTACTAGAAGACATAGCACTGAAATATCATTACCACAAACGATCCTGAGAGCTTGTGGTGTGATCCGCACCGCTGTTTTGACGCTCTGCTCATTTCAACTAGAAACAGGAAAACGGTACTACCGCTCATATCATTGGTTTAGTTAGTGTAAAACATCTAGTAGCCTATAATTCGTTTGCCGTTTTTTGCCCAATGAAAACTTTAGTGTTTAATTTGTGTTCATTGAACTGTTTTGAATGTAATTTGTATTGTGATCAGGAACAACTTCATTATTTGCAGGAAATCACAATGCTGACTCAACATCGTGATGTCTATCAGCCATCAGCGATGGACGACAGCATTGTCTATCGGCCCAACCCTAATCACATATCAAATGCTATTACTTTTTCTAAGTGACTGGACTATAAAATGATCTAAAGATGGCCCTGAGCTAATCTACCAGAATACCATAGAAACTTTGATAGTCACCAACCAGAACATCCAAGCAAGCACCCATAATAATATTTTTAACATTTTCTTTAAAGGAGGAGCAAAACTAATTAAGGGTCAAGGAACTAATACGGTTTCTCCATCAGGAACATGTGCTATATTTTGACTTTCAATAACAAAAATGCATTACTGCTGATCAAGCCTGCATGCCAAAGAGACAAGTGAAGTATTCTCATGGAAACACTGGCCAAAAGACCCCAATTGACACTGGTATTGATCTGCGACCCCAGCGTGTTCACGCACGAGAGAACTGCGTCTCAAAGAGCCTGCAGAGAACTGCTATAGACATGGTGCCGTTTTAATCTGGGATCAAACTGAAAATCCCTTCCCCCAAGAGTTCAATCAAGGTCAGGTCAGCGATTAAACCTAATGTCTACAGAGAGGTAATAAACCAATGGAGCTACAGCTGTGGGCTGCACACTGACTCTGCACTTTTCTATATTTTACCCTAAAGACTATTAGGGCTGGGCGGTATATCGAGTTTTTACAACATATCAATATATTTTTTAGAAACTATATGGAATGAGGCAATACCGTTTATATCGATATACAGTAGAGCGATATGAGCACATCTGAAAAATAGCGGAGGACGCAGTGAGCTGCAGCAGGGAAAGTGCATGATACAATTTGTCCTAAACATGACACATGCTTTATATTAAGGGCTTTAAAAAAAACTGGTAAGATATAGTTAATGCGTATAGTTTAAAGCAACTTGCCCGGTCAGATACCCTGAGAGATAGGCTACTTGTGCTGACAGACCGATAAATACTTGCGGTGTTTAATGCGTTTGAAATGTGGTGCTTTCCTCAGTGCATAACTTACATTTCAAAGGTATATTCTCCATTTGTTAATGTTAGAAAGTCATGCAAATTATGTCCATTTTGCTGTCCGGAGAGGACGAGCTTCTGCAAGTTAATCTCCGATAAAATCTCTGCTAAAATTCAGGCTTCTGTGAATGAGCGCCACCATGTGCATGCGCGCCAAACAGACAGAGCAACAGAATAGGAACGCAATCATTCTGACTGAAGTTCTAATGTTGTTGGACAATAAATGTGCCATATGTGGAATTTTAAACCTACAAGTAAGTGTATTTTTATGAAAGTGACCATTATAATGGGGTAATCAAATATAGACTAATATGCTTTTGTTTTTATTTTCAGTTTTAGTTTAGTGAATTTAAAAACAACTATTATTTAATAATTTTGATTTAAAATTTTAAACCCCCTTTTGCACATAATTTATTTTGTAGCCTACATTACATTCACTGTATTTGTTTATAGCCTTCAATATCAACATTGTTTTTAGGACATCATTGGGTAGGATGTGAAATAAAATTATGTAAAAATATATATCTTTTTTTTTTAATTTTTTTTTTTTTAATCCAAATAGAAAAACATAGAAAATACTGGGATATACACTGTGTATCGCCATTAAATAAAAAAATACAGAGATATGATTTTTGGCCATATCGCCAAGCCCTAAGGACTATATACCTGCTCACACATCCCTTGCAATGAAAGAAAGCAGAGTAGAGAAAGTAGAGAAAGCAGGGCTGGCAACAGCCAATAAAAATTTAAATATATTAAATATAATATAAAAAAATAATTGATTGGCAGTTAGTTGGATGTCTGTGTTGTGGCGCAGAAACCTGTGTCAATGATGTCACTTTGCACTTTTTACTGGGAAGAACAAGTTTATGATCAAAGTTGAGAATTTCGCATTAAAAGCTTTGAAGAAAGTCATGAGCATATGGCTCCATGTGGGGTGTCAGGTGCTTCAACAGATTGCTCGTGCTTTTTAATACTTACATGCTGTTATATTGCTAAAATAATCTCATTGGTAAATGTTATAAACTCAAAAGTTAATTGAGTGCATCCTAACAGTAGGTGGTTTGCAATTAAAATTAAAATACTCCTAAAAGCGTGTTTGTGATTTAGCCTTCCTGCAAAAAGAGATTTAAATAGTTGCAGCCCTAGAGACAAATAAATAAATGGATAAAGTATGAGCAAAAGAAAGATCAGGGATCAGGAAGGGTCTACAAATAGTCATTATAAAAGCTGTTAAATTTTTGCTGTGGCCACATTCTCACAAGCTATATCGGATGGGATTATAAAAGCATTTGTGTTTGACATTAAGGGCTTTTATTTGAAATGTCAAACACACCGACGTGCACGCAGACTATATTTAGGATATTCTGTCTAGCCTTACTGTTTAGTAGGGAAAAAAGATCTACATCTCAATCAGACATAGTGTAAGATATCAGCATACTGTCCATGTGCTGCCTGAGCCCTGGCTCATGTATCGAGCAGCAGCAGCAATGGAACAAAAGCAGCGTGCCTCCCGATAGACTGCAGATGCACTAAAATGCAGCAAGATGCCATTCAAGTGTAACAGACCTGCTCTTAACTGTAAAAATCTATATGCTTAGAGTGAGATGCAACAGTGCTGTTTAAAACCATCCAAAGAGTGGGTGTTCCTTCCACTATACCTCCTGGAACTGTATTTTGATTTCTGCAAAGCAAAGGAAGTGCAAGATAATGATTATGTACCATCTACAGGCGATGTTTTCAGTCTGCTGCAAAGTCCATTAACGTCCGCATAAGATTCCTGGATTTTGAATAATCCTTCAGCCCCTCGCAGTTCCATGAGAGAGCGCAGGTCTTTAAGCGAGCAACCAAACTCTCCATCGTGATTGGGCTCGGCCACAGAGTTCTTCACCCCGCTGTATGAGTTGTTAGCCATGTCTCCCGGCTACACCGCGTCTCAGCAAGGGTGGAAAAATGGCGTCCCAAAAGGAGAGCTATATCCTCAGGAGACCAATGCCAGTAGTTCCCATAAACAGCTGACGTCCTTCAGAGGAGGAGGATGCCCGACTGCAGGTGGCAGGACTGGGATAATTCACAAGCCATTCCCCTCAGCCTGTGGCGTTGCTTTCATTGTGATTGAAATCTTAAACAATCAGTCCAAGGACCTGCAAACAAAGAAAAGAATGTTTGATTATAAATAATAATATTGATATTATTAAATATGTACACACGTAAAACCCAACTACACAATAGATTTTTTTGTAGATTTCAAAACAAAACAATCAACAAACACCTTAAGTTTGGAAACTCTCCATTTGGCCTGGAATTACTAAGAACAAACTCACTGGCTGAGTTTCAAGGTGACATGCTACCCACTTTTACAGGCAGAACTATGTGGGTTTTTTTGAGAAGTAGCGTGGGAACTGACCTGCAATCTTAACTATGTGAGACAAAAAAAGCCTTTTTTCCCCAACATTAAACATGCTTTTTTGAGCAACATGAAAATGCTTTAAATTTGGAAACTCGTGGAATAGAGCACAACTGAGATTTCAGATTTCACTGCCCAGAAGGACATTTAATTATATAATCAGTCGATGCACAACAAAAGAATTGTGTTTGAGAGCATGGCCAAGGTCACAGGTTCAATTCCCAGGGAATGCATAAACTGATCAAATGTATACATTGAATGCAATAAAAGCATCTGCCGAATGCACAAAATGTAAACACACTAAATAAGTCCAATGAGGCTTTGGAACACTTGGACAAATATTTTCATGTACACAAACAAAAGAGAACACTCCATATCTATAACAAGACCTCAACCCAAATAACACACTATCAGACTTCACGGTTGAACCCCACTGGGCTTTCAATGAACAAACTATTTTAGTAGATAATAGGACTAACTAAACCGCAGACAATCAAGACATTGTCCGTCCGAGCACCATACAGCCCGTCTCTCAAACCAACACCCTTGTCATGTGGCCATTCATACCCTACCAGCCTCTACTATCCTAACCTTTATCAGGAAGATTTCATTAAATTACATTATTAGAATTATAATACAGGGAATTACCAAGCAGCCGTAGGGTTGATCTGAACAGGTTTAAAGAGGACCAGATAGAAAATTCAAACTATGTGGATGAGAAGATGGTGTTGTTGAGAGTGCTTTCATTCTGTAAGTAGCCCGCCAGGACTGATTTACTTGCAGCAGTACATGCAGAGCGTCGAACAGCATGCTGCTCTGTAACAGGCCACCAGCTGGGCAATCAACTTCTCTCACAGCCAATGCCATGAACATTGCAGACAAATTAAGAGAAAAATCTTTAGCTAAAACTACTCTCTCAGGTGCTGAAACTCTGGATTTGACCTTTTTATGAAGCTGCGGCAAAAAGTGTTCCTGCACACCCAAAAAAACAGTAAAACATAAAGAGCACTGGCAAATAACGTCTAAAGTACGTCAGTCAACAAGCTCACTTTTATCTCTTTTTAAAACTGGAAGTAAAAAGGGAAACACCCAACAGTTTTGCACTGTAACGGCTAACTGTGCTCCTCCCTTTTGAAGTAGCAACTAGTCCTAGAATGTATATGTGAAAATCAATGATGGGTTAACCCTTAAAGACCAAGACAGCCGCCTGCAGCTAAAAATGTTTAATAACTTTTAAACCACTAATCCAATCTGTATGCTGTAAAATGCACCGTAGAAGTATCACATCATCGTCAAGGAATCACACGTGGGTTGTTCCCTTGAACCAAACAGAAATGATTGCTGATCATTAGTCCCACCCACCATGCCCAGATTCGTTGAAACGGTCATCAACTCAACCAATAAACCGTGTTTGGTCTTTTAAATTTAATTTAAATAGACAGATCGCTTGACGAGTGTTCAGCGAGTGAAAATATATCTATGCTAAACTTATTCTTAGCCTCTAACACACACACTGACGAGAAAAATGTAAGCATTTATTAGCCAATGGCTAATGATAGATATTGCTTAGTCGCCCAGAGTGAAGTGTTTTACTCGCATTGTAGAGGGTTGCTAGATGGAAACTTCAGGTGCTCCTGTTTAAAATGATATATGGCCTACTTGATGCTAACTGCTAGAATGGGTGAGAAAAACAAAGAAAAGCAGAGGCAAGTCAGGCGCCCCAAATATGTTCTAGGTCTTACGGGTTAAAACGGAACTTCCTGAAATGACTCATCTCAAGCAGTCGTGGTCCACGTTTCATTAATCACAGTTCATTCTGACAATTCTGACTGTAAATAACAATGTGTGCAGGTTTCAAGCAAGATAACCTCTGATCTGCACAGTCAACCTCTTTTTTCTCCCAGTTATCATCTATGAGTGACTGCACAGCCACAATGAGGGAAGTGCCAAACCTTTGCTGTGCCGTGACAGTTTCAGGTTGCAGAGCAGGTCACATGTCACAACAGTGGAAAATCATTGTGATTGGATCTTCAAACTAACAGCTAGCACAGTATGGTTGAGCAACAGTGATGTTAACCCTTGCCATACAAAGCTAGAGGACAGTTTGGGACCTGCACCTACAGCCAGCCTTAAGACTAATAATTTAAACATCATTTTTATATATATATATATATATATATATATATATTATTCCTGATGGTCCTCACAAAAAAAAAACAAAAAAAAAAACAGGCATTTACACCCAGCATTGTGTAATTTCATGCATTTAGCCACCACTTCATCCACCCTAAAAACTATACACTTATCTGCGCACCTGTGAATAAATAGGCAGGTTCGAGTGAGATCTAAGAGCTCCCCAATGACAAAACGCAATGCATTTGAAAGCAGGCTGCAAAAAAACCTAAGGAAAACCCTTTCGTTCTTGGTTGGCAATTGGAGACCCTACACTGTACAAGCCAACTTCATGGCATGCTAGTCAAGGACAGCGATTCCAGGGATCCCTCTGCAGTAGAGCAGTCGGTAATGGGGTATTTTTAGCAGCCTCAGACTGCCCATCCCCCTTGCTGGCTGTTGCTGAAATGGGTCAGGCCATTTCTATGTGGAGGGTACAATGCAGAGACGCCCCGCCTTACTCATGCTACATGGCTCAGTGCACTTAAGGCCACTTCACACCACAGACTGGGCACTTCTACTATACCCTTAGACACTGATCCTGCCAACTCACAGCAGCCTGCCACCCACTCAACCACACAAAGCACAACTCCTCAAGAAGAACCTGAATGACAACTCCAAAAAAGCCCATTAAACTAAATTTATCCTTCATACTGAAAAATAAAACTCTTCATATTTCTGGGGCGCTATGATTTCTGTGATGCAGAAAACGCAGAATCATTAAAAATGTGCTAAATGTCACAGCATTTGCCAAATTTTGGATGAATAAATCAATAGTAGGACTGTACAAAAAATAAGACTGCCATTTAAAAAAAAAAATGAAGCCTGCAAATTGGTTTTAAGTCATTAAACACAATCCAAAAGGAAAATAAAACATTCCATATGGCACTATTGTTGTTAAAACAAACGTTTGTAAATGATTTAAATGTTCAAGTTTTATGAATTCAATTGATTATTTCTCATTAGAATTTGAGAAAGGGCCTTGATTATTCTTTCTGCTTTGTTAGATGAGCACAGTGGGAAAAATATTAAAAACGCAAACAGCTTCGTACTTAAAGGCTCTGCGCTTTTATGTTCTCACCAGGGACAGCAATATCTAAAGAAGTGATTTTAAAGAACCGGAACCTTTAAGATGATTGTTATGGGTGCCAGTCACAGCACACAATCCATTTGCTCCGACCCCTGCCTCCATGTCTGACACCGCACAGTAAATCAGAGATGACTCAAACCATTAAACGTGATGGGATAATGGGCATGATGAGGCTTCAAAATTTATATTTGCTTAACTCATTGAATGTCACTTGGGGAATGGATGCGGGCATGACCGACATGACTGAAGGTTCTGTTTCTGTCCAAACACAATCTGTTTATATTTAGATGCACACTTTTTAAAGACAGCACCTGTAAGCACCAGTCAAAGAGTACGGCTTCCACATTCCTTTGACTGGGGGGAAACAGGATTTCATTACCATTTCCATTTCATTAACAAGTTAAACGTATCAAACCAAATAATAAATCTGATTGCAAATCAAATGCCTGAACAACAATTCTTAATTTGCTTGAAGGTGGTAATGTATATACATCATTGTTCTAATAGATGAGGACAGAAAACACATTTGCCCCCAAGATGGCCATTTTATCTCTTTCATCAACATCTGATTAAGACATAAAGCATGACGCTATACAGTAATTAAATAGCGACATTATTCAAATGTACTTTATAGCACAGCTCTCTATTTTTAGCTGTTTATAATAGCTTATGAGGGGTTGAATGTCACCTCAGATTAATGTGACACCAAAGCAGTGGCCTCTTACATAAACAATACTAGAGAGAGGGGCTAAGTTACCCTTTTTCTATTCTAGTCATTATGGAACACATTCACATTTACTTAATTAATATAATATGACGTTACATATTATAGCTTGTACTACATGCGTTGCACAAAATCATGCCCATTTTGTTTGACCACACGATTTAGTTTGATCTTGTTACTGGAGGTACAACCAATGTCTATAATCAAATAATTTGGTTGAAATTAAACAGTAGTGGTGCAACAGACCTTAAAAAAAAATATATATATAAAAAAAATATATATATATATATATATATGGTTCAGATCATATTACGGTTTAAGAGTCACGGATAGTCATTTTTGGATCAGCAAAAATAAATAAATAAATAAATAAATAAATAAATAAATAAATAAATAAATAAATAAATAAATAAATAAATGCATACATTTCCATTTATTACTACTTAAAGCACCCTTACTTGATACCACAGTAAAAATTACTAGCCTAACTAATAAAGTTCAGACTTTATTAAAGACAAGTGACCAGTAATAAAATAAGAACAAAATGCACTACATTGTAAACCCGAATAAGTTGGCAAAACTCAAAAAAATTTGTTACCTCAACTTGTTTGAGTTATGACATTTCCAAGTTTAATTAATTAGAACACAATGGTAACTGCAACAACAGAAAGCCCTATAAACCCAACATAACTGAACATTAAACACTAACATATCCCTCCATATATTAACCTGGTGCAAAAACAGAAATACACAAAATAAAACTTAATTCATTTTCCTCATACAATCTGACGCAACGCATGCTGGGAAAAAGAATATCCTCTGCCAGTTTCAGTTAAATTTAAATTAGTCTAATCTAAAACAAAAGAAACAAGTTCAAAACAATGAAACAATTCAGGTTATTTAAAATGTGTCAGTTTCATGAACACTGAGAAAAGAAAGTTCTGAATACTCATCAAGTTTAATTTGTTTGAACTAATTTGTTTAAGCCTGCCCTACTGCCCAATTAATTATTCTTAGAATTAGGGTTTACAGTGTTCTTACAAGCATAGATGAAGACATTATAACAAAGTTACAAATAAAGTCTAACAGTATCATTCAGGTATAAAGAAATGTAATAATTAGGCTAAATGTAAAATAACAAATTCAACAGATTAATCTTTGTTAAAGCTGTGTTTTTGTTTGATTAGCATTACTGACACAGAAAGCTGCAGGATTTTATAGGCTGCTGTCACTTTAAGAGCTAATGTGCCGATCCAATATACTGATACACATCCGATTTCTTCCTCAACTGTTTACGTTCACTTTAGACATAACCGGTGTTTACGAGAATACTTGCAGAGATGGGTATTTTGACATCATTTTGTGTGTTTGTCTGTTCAAGTGCAAGAAGATGCAAAAAAGGAATCCATTCGGTGTCCAAGCAATATCCAAAACGCTCCTCTGTGTGTTTGCTTTGGGCGTGTGCGGTTGTGAGGACCGATAGCAGTGCAAGAGTAACGAATTGAGTTCTCTTTAGCTTGAATGTAAACTAGCAAGACAAAACATGTGCAAGTGATAAACTTTCACTCTATAATGGTTATACTTTGCAATTAATCCACAAATCATATGCTTGCCGAACCATGGGGCCTGGTCCGAACAGAGAAATGCATCGTTCCAACATCCGTTAAGAAAACTCCTTTCTTAATTTAAAGTTGGCATGGAAGGTGCAACAGTCTTTTCTTCCCTATTGTGACATATATCCAGCATCTTGAACAAGAAAAAAAAAAATGTAGGGCCGAAAAATGTTGATTTTGTCCTTTGGAAATGGATTGGATTGCTGGATCTTTGCCATTTGCTATGATCTCATGTGAGTGACATTTTGTCCCGCCCTCATGCCAATAAACACGTCATCAGAGAAGAGATGTCGCTGCAAGTGGGACGGGGAGTTATTTTGATTAAAGATTACAAGGGCGCATGAGATTAATAAAAATATTGATGTGCACAGACAAATCATTTGAAAAAATATGAACTGGTGAATTTAATTTCATGGTGACTAAGTTGCAACCTGCTGGAATGCTCTAAGAACATGTGCTTATATTTAAAACATAAAAATACACCATTTTCATCAATATAATATATATGGCAATAATAATATATGAGTGACAATAAGATTAATCCTAATCATCATCATCTTTTGCATGCAAGCCGCTTCTCACTAAGCTTAAGCAACAATAATATTAAGCTTTAGGAATAAGAATATTTCATTGTATATTAATACATTATACATTACATTGTATGTTAATAAAATTTTTTTAAATATATATATATACATATATATACATATACATATACACACACAACTGGGCCATGCTCGTGCTCATAACGGTCCAAAGGCCTCTGAAGCTCACTTGACAGTCAAAGGTTAGTTTATGTTAAGGGTAAATCATTAAAAAAAAAATGAAACCATTACTGAAGTCAAATCATATATTTCCATCCTGCAATAAATCAAAAAACACTTTTTTAACAAAGACAGTTCGATGCTTAGCAGTTACAATGTGGACAGTGTTGCTCTGAAGAATACTGGATTGCAACAAAATTCTCAGCATTTGCTCCAAATTTGCCTCTGATTTATGCATCATGAACTGTTGTTATTGCACTGACTTAATATGTTCACCACAAACACATTTAAATCTCAATGTGTAGTAGTGATCTACACATATCAAAGGTCAGTGTATACATAAAGCATTTGTGTGGACCAAAAAGGTGCACAAATACACCCTCACGATTTGAGTTGGTGAAAGCTGAATGTTCACTGTAGACTCAAGGTCAAATTCAGCATTGCTGTCATACAGCAACGCATTATCATGGGATATAAAAGCTTGAGCACAAGAAGCAACAAGGCAGCGAATGATGTACGCCAAGAAGCAACAGACCTGACACGCTATTTAAACGCACACCGGGGTCTATCTAGAAATTCTAGGTGCCATATTCAATCTCAACACATTAGGCAGACAGTAGACACAATAAGTCAGCCGATTAGGTTGGGTACATTGTGTTTTGCACATCTGCTCCTTCAAATACGATCCCAGCAAATTTGACGTGTCGCACAGCGCTTGTTCCAGTCTCCATGCCCAGTCACACATGACAGCAGGAATTAGGACTGTATACTACAACTGTTGACACGAATGCGCCAAGCTTAAAGGGACAGTT
This sequence comes from Paracanthobrama guichenoti, assembly GCA_018749465.1. Taxonomy (NCBI): domain Eukaryota; kingdom Metazoa; phylum Chordata; class Actinopteri; order Cypriniformes; family Gobionidae; genus Paracanthobrama; species Paracanthobrama guichenoti. The sequence continues at coordinate 9,591,752 of CM031946.1, forward strand.
CACCACCACCCACCCACCCAATCATTTACTCACTCTAATGTTGTTTGTTACACACCTTACTTTACAAATAAATAATGGTAAAGGCCAATAGCCAGTGACCAATGCATTTCTCCATACAATGAAAGTGAATGGTGGCTGCGGCTGTCATTCTGACGAACATCTCAACACGAAAGTCAAACGGTTTTGGAACAAAATAGCTGTGAGTAAACGATGACCCAATTTACATTTTATGAGTGAAATCGCTTTTTAACGTTGGTTGAATGAAGATTGTTGTAAAACACAGCGAAATGCGATAACTGACAAGCAGGTAATGGTTCGAAAGGCAAGTTGACAGCTGAATCGTCCTCGCATTTGGCTTTAGCCTGCTAGCGGTCTTAACTCAACTCATTCTGTCAAAAAGGCATGTAATGACACCAGACCAACATCGTACCTTTCCCCGAAACTGAAGGGATCTCCAACTTTACGTCGCAATTCAAACGGTTATTTTCGGGTAAAATCCTTTAATAACAACCGGCTGGGCTAATGTCACAAAGCAAAGAGACGGTCGCTTTTAGCTGAACAAGTTGGCTCGTTTGACAGCATTTCGTTGGAGCAAACTGTCATTAACCGACAAAAACGCTTGAGTAAAAAAAAAATAACAAAAACAAATGTAAAAAAAAATGCGCTTAAAATGCAAGAACACCACAGAGACTGTAGTTTCTAGCGAGTTAACATTCTTATATCAGCGACCCGGCTGACTGTCAGTTAAGGGTTCTGTAACGGTAAAAGCCCGAGCATTTTATTTAACCGCTTTTAAACGACTGGCGGCGGTTGAAATAACATTATAGTCCTCCTGTCTAGGATAACGAGTAAAACACAATGTAAAAGGTCCAATTTATACATTTTAAATTAGGTTAAGGTTCCAAATTATACATTTCAACAGGAGTATCTCGAAAATGTATCGCGTGATCGTATCTGTAGAAACGCGGCGCGCACAGTCGAACACATTTCAGAAGCTTCATACGTCAAAAGCAACTATTCAGCGTGCACTACACACACCATCCCAGCATCTCAACATGTTGTGATATATTAAAACACCACTGATTTTCCACACACCCCCTCCCCTGCAGTGACAATAGGCAGGTGTGGGTTAAAAATGCACAGCAGCCCGGTTGCCTTCTTGCCCCTTTCTCTGCCTGCTACCAACTAGCAGGAGTTGCCTAGCCAATTTGGCTAGCTGATAATAACGAAGGCTAACGGAAAGCACGGTGGATGTAGACAATTAGCAAAGAGGAAGCAAAAAAAAAAAAAAATGGTGCATTTCAAATGCAGCAATACCACAATCATGCATGCGAGAAATGGTGAAATTACACTCACAAAGCTCTCCGAACGGTGCCTCAGAGATCCCCCCTCACGCTCTCGGTCTCCCTCAGACTCACTCTGCCGTCTCTCTAGCTCCTCCAATCTGCAGAGAAATCCCTCCCACAGCCTCGCGTCGCCAGAGACATGTGATGCACGTCAAAGGAGGACGGGCACTGACATACAGAATGATCCCCATTGGCTGAGACGAGATGTCAATCACATTAGTCACACCCTCTGCTCAGCGTCCGCGCGTATTAACATAATTTATAAAGATGTTCCTGAGACCAGTTAAATGTAAAATAACTTATTCCGCGTTGTTCTTTATTTTAACCTAATAAACGGCACGCTTCAGCACGTGCTGGCGTGGTTAGCTCCGCCCACCGTCACAGACGAGTCTTCCCCCGCGGCTAATTAAACTTGACGTCATTCTTTCCATGACGTCGCCCGTTCTCTCTCTCCACGATTCTGGTGTTGTTTGATTCGCAGTGCGCAGAAACTCATTACACTGGTTAATCTGAACCGGATTGATGCATTCAGCAGCCTGGGTCCTGGCTCACCTACTTTCCCAACAATATGCATTAAACATCTGTCAGTTAACATATCACTGTTGGTAACTTGAATGTTCACATTGAGTCTCATTCATTGAAATAGATAACCAGACAGATTGTGCAAAATATTGTGCAATCCTCTGTTCTTTCTTTCTGATGCTAACAGAGTGAATTTGCATGACCAGCATTTTTCTCTCAGTATTTTCATTAAACTCATGTCAACTGAAGCACTTAGTTTATAGCAGCCAGTCTGGCATCTTCTTTTAAAACTGCAGTACAAGCCTGGAGCATTTCTGTTTGTGAACCTTTGTTATAATATATACCAAGTCCTCATGTCAGGAACTACCTGTACCAGAGGCAAATGGAAATCTTTGGTTAGGTAACAAAAAAAAAAAAAAAAAAACTTTTAAACAAGATGTCAAGCAAGAAATATAAAAAATGGCACTGCGGTGTTTCTCATTTTATATACAGATACCACAGCTTCCTCTAATCCTGCTATAGATGGCTTTTCCTGTTCCTGAGGTGGAGTGCTGCAAAGACTTGCAATGTAGCATGTCTAAGTTAATCTATTAAGAATGTGATAAAATAATACTGATTGTAAGATGCTTATTTTTTTTTTTTTATAAAGCAGCGCCTCGCTTCAATTCAACTACAATACACATGAATGCTGTGTCACTTGTAAAAGGATTCAGACTATAAAAAAAGACACCAAAATCAGCTCAGAAATTTTCTTAAACATAAGCCTGGAAATTATGTTGAGAAAGTTATTCATAAAATTAACAATGTTACCAGAAGACTTTTTTTTGTCACACCTAACATAAAAACAAAAAACAAAAATCCCCATGTACTTGTTGTTGTTTATTTACTATCTCAGCTGTCATGGCAACCATTGTTGCCATTTGTTGATCATGGTGTATTGAAAGATGCCAAAAGGATTTCCCCATGAAGGCCTCAAAAGAAACCACATTGCCATCTTCTTTCTCTTCTTTTGAAACCGCTCTGACATTTACAGTCATTCATGTGGCCATTTATTCAAAGTTTTAACCCAGCAGTTGGGTTAAATGTTTGCTTAAAACAACCCAATTGCTGGGTTTGTCCATATTCAACCCAACTTGGGTTGTTTTTAACCCAGCATATTTTAGAGTGTATAGTCAAACTAAAATGTATTCAGACACCTTCAACATTTTCCCACATTAATCACAGTTTATTCGCTATAGTTTAGAAAATTGTAATAAAATGACAAGAACTCAATAGTTAATCTGTGTCAGAAAAAAACTCATCTTGATAATGTCAGATAACTTTGATAGAAAGGTATGTAATGGATTACAACTCAACCAATCAGCTGTCAGCTGTTAAATTTAAGTACCCAATTAGATAATACCAATGTAGGTCAATCAATTACCAAACAATGCTTCATTTTGTTCAGTCTGTGGTGTAAAAGGTTGCAGTAGCAATTAAAGAAAGAAAACAAAAAAACACTTAAGTAAAACACGGTCAGGTCAAAGTGTCTGAATAATTTTTGGTCCCAAATTTTTCATCAGTTTTACTGGTAGTCCACTGTGTGAAGAACGTTTTGGTATAATATGTCAGTTTACTTTATTTTGCTATCCTCACATAAATGTAAGTGTCTTGCACCCACAGTACCCATATATATACACAGTACATACGAGTATAGAACTGTAACGAGGACTCAGGCAGATTGGGATCCATGTGCAGTTTATTAAAATAACACAAACTCACAGTACAAGCAGACGTGGGTCGGTAAACCAAGGTGAGCAGCAATATAAGAGGCAGTGCATAAATCATGTTCATAACAGAAAATAGGTCAGGGCAGGCAGCAAACAAACAAGAATCAAAGTCCAGGCAAACAAAGATCAAGGGCAGGCAGAACAGGATCGCAAACGGTAGTCCAAGGCAGAGTCAAACACAGGCAGGATAATCACAGGGAATAACACTCAGAAATGCAGCCAGGGCAAACAAGACTTCGCAATGAATGAGTGTGAGAGCAGAGTTATATATGCATGGTGATGAGGAGCAGGTGTGTAGTAATCAGTCCTGGAGTGAGGAAATGAAGTCCGAAATGAAGGTTAGTACTCTGGTGAGTTCGACAGTGGAATCTTCACCGGCGTTTGTGACAAGAACTTAGTATGTAGATTGTTATGACGTTATGATTCAGGTTGTGTCTTCAGCTCTGCTGATTAGGAAGATCATTCCACTATGATGAGGTTCATGCTCTCACCATCTTTATATTTTGACCCTAATTTATACAGACAGAGACTTGCTTCCATCCAGTAGCAATAATTCTCTGGAAACCCAATGACCAAGACATCTCCTGGTTTTGCAATCACACAGGCACCTCTGCTCAACCTGGGGGAAAAACAGGCACAGTTGATGATAAACAGGCAGAAGCATTTGTGCCGGGTGCTATTGACAAGATCCTTTCACCTAATGGGTTTTATCATTAACAAGAAGGGCATCGCTGCACAAGACCATCTTCAATCCTGTAGAGCATTGGGTTTTGATATATGGCAACTTTTCAACTTTTTAAGACCATGTACTTTTAACTTGCATTAAGCAAGGCTCAAAGGTTTGCTAATGTTCAATCAGATAGTGTAGGGAGGGGAGGTGTCAGTGAGTGCATTGATTGCTCAGCTTTAGTGCAAGCAACTTGTAAATGTGGAGCATGTGATGCATATGTTTGCTGTAGGAATCTCAGGAGTAACAAGTCAATCTATTAGGCCAGACCGCTTTGGTTTGCACCATATTTTCATCTAAAAGTCACAAGAGGCTGACAAACAAGTTTCCTTTCAGCCTTCCAAAACCTCTGAAGTAGAGAGGACATGAATCCTATTTTTATTTGTTCCAGTTTCCACTTCTGAGATTTTTATTTGGAGCCGGCACACAGTAATGCCTGGCCCATGAGCAGATGTCCCAGCACCGCAAGTGCAAGTGCAGCCATCTTTTTTACTTAATCATATATTCTCATTTACACATATGTGCAACCATTCACTATACCTACAACCCACAGTGTCAAAGTTTAGGGTTTCAGTATATAGTTTCATATTTAAAATGGACTGTATTGAACTGACACATATATATATATATATATATATATATATATATATATATATATATATATATATATATATATATATATATATATATATATATATATATATATAAGATAATTTACATATATCATTAAAGTTGCCAAAGTTTTTTTACTTTTAGTATGAATATGTTAGCCTTACTGTTATGTTTAAGCTAGTGTGCTCCAAAACAATGACAAAATTCACATTTAGAAGATATAAGCGTTCAAAACTTACAGTCTTTCACTTCTGCCAATATGGATCAATTATTCTGATGACGTCACGCTGCACTTCAGCTTCTAATCAAATTTTCTGTCCAATCAAATGCTCTGAAGCGTCCCGCCCCCTACATCATAAATAGATGCTGAATCTGCAGCTGAAATCACTCACTTGTTCAAACACTTTTACTACATGGTGAATGGCACATAGTGAATTATATAGGGCAGTGGTTCTCAAACCTGCCCTGGGGACCCTCACCACTACACATTTTGTATGTCTCCCTCATCAGACACACCCAATTCAAGTCTTGCATCAGGTTGAATCAAGAGTTGAATCAGGTGTGTTAGATGAGGGAGCACACACAGTCTGCTCTGGTCCAGAACCACAATAGCACAGAACATATTTTAAAGCGATATGGAGGAGATTAGGAGGAGAAACGTTTAGAGATTAGGAAGAATTTGCGGCAGAGCTGAGCAGAGCTGAGCTGTGATATAAACGAAACGCTATTGGCTATTTTAAAAAAGATAGATGTCTTCCTGTTTCAGTGGAAAAATGTCAACACATTGAACAATGCTGCGAGTTTCAGGACACTTTATTTATATTAACATCAATACAAATTATATATATATATATATATATATATATATATATATATATATATATATATATATATATATATATATATATATATATATATATATATATATATATATATATATAAACTGCAACAAAAGTTTTATTGTATGAACTGGTTGAACATTAGGCCACACATACTGTGATGTCAGAAGAGGGAAGTTGGTGGCGCTTTTGCTTTCATATCAAGATCTGAGATAAGAATGTTTGCTTAACAAGGGGTTCAGAGTGAAAAACAAAGCATTCTTGAGTCAAAAATACTTCTGACAGGAAAAACTCCTCAGGGCAGGCACTGAAGTTGTCATAAGACTTAAAGGCCTCACTGCTGAAACTCGGCAAAAGATGACAAAAGAGGTGTCATGGAATGTCAGCTGACTCAAATCAATGTGGAAGAAGAGGACAGTGGAAATGGTTCATTATAGCAGACTTGCTCAAGAGGGTCCAGTACCCTATCAGTCAGGACACACACTATTATTACTTCCTCTGGTTATCAATCTCCCTTCTCCAGCACTCTGGCTCTTACTAGAGCTTTTTCCACAATGTCAGCACAGAACTTCCTTCATTCTGATGGGACACAAAAAAGACAGAGAGAAAAAACAGGAGTCAGACTATATTTAGCATTATAATAATATACATACAGTGGCCTCAAAAGGTTTTTGGATACTTAAGCCAAACTTAAAATAAATTTAATTTAATATCAATTTCATTGCATAGATCAATACAGTTTCTCAGAACAAAGTTGACTTTCCTGAGACATTTTTTGCTGGTACTTTTAAGTGTCCCAAGGTGAGATTTAGTTTCCCTCAAGTTCACACAGATGTCAGCTGAATAAACACAAGTGTGAACATGCATGTTCCAGGTATGTTTGACACCAGAAAGTGGCCAAATACTTTAACATTACCGATAAAAAGTTTAAGGTCAGTACATTTATTTATTTATTTTTTAAATAAATACTAGCAAGGATGCATTAAATTGTTTAAAAGTGAAAGTAAAGACATTTACATTGTTACAAAATTATATTAGTCAAAGAATCTGGTACAATGTATTACTGTTTACAAAAATAAAATAAAATAAATAAAAAGAGGAACAACTTTTTCAACTTTTGAAATTAATATTTTTATTTTTTATTTTTTTACTTGAGCACCAAATCAGCATATTAGAGTGATTTCTGAAGGATCATGTGACACTGAAGACTGGAGTAATAATGCCATCACAGGAATAGATTACACTTTAAATTGTAATATTTCACAATATTACTGTTTTTGCTGTTTTTTTAATCAAATAAATGCAACCATGATGAGCATAAGGAAAGCATATTGAACATATTGAACAATATATCGCTGTTCTGTGTTATTAATATCTTACCAAGTTATATTTGCTTGAAAAGAATTCCTACCTTTCTTAATATTAAATGCCACTCTGCCTGATGTTATTTCATGTAATGAAATTCAGGCATTTTTAAGTGTCCAAACACTTTTTGGGACCGCTGTATAATAAAATACCAGAAGACATGTAACTAAAAGCAATGTTTAGTGGCAAGACACGCTATTACATTTCAAACATTCTAAATCCTATAAACACGGGGTTACTGCTATCAGACACTGCTATTGCTGCAGTATGCGAAACAGGCATGGGTTTCTATTGGGGCAGGTTGTTTGGGGTTAGAGAAACTTAATGAGAAACATTCATTATACCAAACATGTCATCAGACAGCTGTAATTACAATAATTGTCTCTTCTCAGAAATACTACATGGGGGTGAATATGGGGTTTGTGTGGTGTAAGACTCCTTAATTAAGTCAACAATAAACTCCCCTCACTGTCAGAGCGACAGTCCTGAGTTATTTTCCATAAGAGAGTAGAAATTGCATTTGTACAAAGTGCGTCCTGCAAAACACACATAATGCAGTCTGATGATGCTTCATTGAGTGTAACGGCAGCCAGGGTGGGGTTATGGGATATGTTAAAGTATAACATTCAAAAATTAGACCGCAAGAAAGATGTTAGTCTGCTTTGGGTAGGGGCATGTTTGTGTTTCCAGTTTCCAGTGGAATTTACAGCAGAGGTGAATGGCCCAGTGGAGAAAGACTGCAGCTGTACACTATGTGTGAGAGAGAGAGAGATAGAAAGGGAGAGGGGGGGGGGGCAAAAACACAGACAGTGCTCTTAGTCAGCACTGGACCGGCAGCCGGGCCGGGGGGCCAAGTTTCCACTTGCGAACAATAATTCACCTCAAGTGCCCAGCGTGTATATGTGCATATGTGTGAGAGGACATCCCTCACTCTGAGGGTACAGAAGTGTCTCTCCCGCCCCAACATCCTCCAGTTCCAAACCAAACCATTTCCATGTAAAGATTTGACATATTTACACTTAATGTTTGAGTGTGTTTGTGTATGTTGTGTAATGGAAGCAGAAGGTCTCTTCAAGAAGGTCAATGAACCACCATGGACACTTACACACAGTGAGGGTGGAATATTCCTGGGTTCAATACAAGTTAAACTTCGTCGACAGAATTTGTAGATCAAACTTTCTTTAAATAGAGAAAAAAAAAATCAAGATTATGGCAAGGCACTTACAAAGGAAGTGAAAAGGACATGTACACTGAACAATAACAGATGTTTTTCACATAAATCATGTTAACATGCATATTGTTTATTTTGCGTGGCTATACTATTGTAACATTTTTGGATTGTCCCCATTCACTTCCATTGTAAATCCCTCACTGTAACCAAGTTTTTGCTATCTTGTAGAGAAAAAGTCTTAAAAAATGCATGACTTGAACAGTGGAAGGGGAAAACATGCAAGGTGTCAGGACAGATTTAAAAAAAAAAAAAAATGAACTTCTTTTAACTTGAGTGCCTCATTTTTAGAATGCCGTGTCATGGGATGTTCCAAAAGAAGCGAATCCAACGCTCAAAGGCGCATCTAGCGCAAATTTACATAGGAAAAACAATGTAAAAGCAGCTCAGTGGAACACAAAATCACATTCTGTGTATACCACTACACATCTTGTCTCTAAATCAACAAACCTAAAGGCCAAATGGTGTATTTATAGAACAATTACTATCATATACTGATATTAAGGCCTTACAGCCTGTGTTTGTGTTTAAATTGGGAGCCATCTGTAGGGTGGCAGTGTCTGTATTACCAAATTGGTTGAAACAGATGTATTTATGTGTCATTTTCACATTGATTTATTAGAGCAAAGTGCCTGGCTACAAACCAAGTGGCCAATCAACCATCATTTACTCCAGTGTAACTAAACTCACAACATATAAACCTGAGCTGGTTATGCTGGTTATGGATTGTTGAGAATTGGAACAACTCTTATGGGAAATAGTCGCCCTTTCGTCTCACTCTCTTCCTTTTCCCATGGACTATATACCTGATATGAGCCATGAGGGAGAAGAGAGGAAGAGGAAACGGGGTAATACAGTGGGCCTTCACATCCTGAAGTCCAGTAACACAAACACACATGCACATTCCCCCTCGTCTGTAACAGGTATTGGTCCTGACCTAAGAGCATTATATGGTAGAGGAAGAGGGAGTGAGAAAAGATACACTTGAATTAGATATTAGATAAACATTTTAGTTTCATGCTGCAAATATGACTCATTTATTTTCTATTTCTGTAGTGTTGTGCCAGGTTGCCCCGCCCACTCTGAAATCTCATTGGTCCACAATTTTGTATATCAAACATCAAATACTTGATACTGATTGGCTTTTGTGTTCTGTTATTATGAGGGATCATTGCTTTCTGAGTCTCTTTTGTGTTTTCTCTACATCTTTCCCCATTGAAACCAATGGATTTGCAGCGTTCTCTGACTCTACTCTGTGTAGGCACCCTTATGCTCCACATGCACCCAGGCCACACAGTGCCTACAGCAGCATCTGTGCTGTGCTGAATGAATGAGTGAGCGTGTGGTTAACCCATAAACAGAGCAGGGAGAAAGTGGAAAGTGAAGTGAAAAATTGTGCTGCGCCGAAACTAGACCACAACCATTTTAAGAGCTGGAATTTTCCTACCTCTGACCACTGGAACAAGCAAAGTGACTACTAAAATAATGGCCTGTACTTTGAAAAGATATGTTTGAATAATTTTCTCTGATTCATTCATCCTCAGAAATTCATATTTGAATTTTGGTATCGTGAATCAAAAGGCGTATTGTTGTAGCTTCTTTCCTCTTGATGTGAAACAGTTGATCTCATGGGCCAGTCGAAGCTCAGACAGAGGCAGAGAAGGGATCAAAGATTCTACTACAAAGGAGCGAGTTTCTGAATTCACACCATAATCACGCCAGCCCTCAGCATATCAGCAGTCTACTGTGCCATTGTGACGTCTTGTGATGAAGAACACAGTGTAGACTCACATCAGACAAAGAAGCTGTCAATCAGAACATTTAGTATACATCTAAAGTGGAGCATGATTGTAGACCAATGACATTTCATGGTGGATGTAGCTACCCAGACTCTGTGGGTATAAATAAATCTAATGACATTTGTTTTCCACTACAAAAGCCATCTTCTTAGGTTTTGTTTTCTTGTACCAATTCCTTTACATATGATTTTACATACAATTACACAGGCTATTTTTGAACTCTCCTTTTTGTTTTTATCCTCTTAAACTCTGCAGACCCTGTACAGGGTCCGGAATGAAATCATCAAGTATCAAGTATATACATTTTAAATGTCTGTGGAGGAGCTCTGACCTCATATGTGGTACCATTTGAAAGCTTAGAGTCTCTACTTTGGCATTTGTTTTGCACAAAGTAACTTATTTACACTAAATTACTCTGGTACCATTTCCGCCTGGATTTGGCGAGTCCTTCCTTCAGATCCATTTGAATAAATATTGTATACAACATGATACAAACTAAATTCTTTTTTTTCCCCCAGTGTTTGCTGCCATCTAGTGGAAACAGCCCAAACTGTATGCAGGGTGCTAGAGCACACAGGGCCTGAGTTACACACTTTCAAAACCAATATTTTGGGGGGATATTACAGCTCAGACAACATATACTTACATGTTTATTACTTTTAGCAGTGTTTTATGTAACTTCAAAGGGTTTCCTTTAAAATGACACCAAAATTGTGTATTTAAACCACTGTATGTGGGTATGGGAAGCTTTTTAATTTGGGTAGGCCAAATCCAGGCGGAAATCCCCAAAAATGGCCCCCGGGCTAGTGCAGTAAAAGTAAAGCGTTTTTAGTAGAGCGAGTGCTTTCATCTTCCGACTGAGGTTCAGTGTTTAATAATCATAGCATTTTAGCATTTAGTTATTGTTGGAAAGCATCTTTTGGCATGGAAAACAGGATTGTGAGGATGGTTCATTCTGGTAACCTGTTGGCCCCAAACCACACAGAGGCTGCCAGAGGTGATTGGTAAACCTGCCACACTGATTCGACTGTAAATGCCCTTTTGTTTTGCATGGCCAGCATGTGGGGAGCGAGAAATCACTGCCCATTACATGGCATCTTCCTTATATTGTTTCCACTTAATGAATAACCACAAAACGAGAGAGAGAGAGTCATAATTTCATGAAGTTATAATGCTACGCTGAATGATCTCTGTTGATTTTCAATCAAAGTAAACTCTTTTTAAAAAAATATATATTTTGTGAAATAAAATATAAGTGCAAGAAAACAGCATCATTCAATTTTAATATATTTAATGCCTAACCTATAACATATAGCTATAAAAACTATGCAAACAAACTATATACCAATAAATAATTATATATTATCATAATATATAAATATATAAAATAAATAAAGTTTAACCTCTGGTTTAAAAAGTGTATAAAATTTTGGCTAAATAAATAAATAAACAAACAAACAAACAAAGAAATAAAAGATACATATTGTTTGATATTTGATACATTTTAATATATTTAAAGTCCAATCCATACCACTAAATAAACAAACAAAATATTAATTATATCATATTATATTATATTATATTATACTAAAAGCTATATTATACCTTTCAGTATGTTTGCTGGCTGTATCCAGTTGCTTCACAAGCCTATACCCCCTGGGAGACCAACAGGAGGTGTAAAAGCAATAAGACAGGCCACTCTTTGTTCTGTACAGTGAAGGAAAAATATCACATCCCTGTTTGGAAAGTCACTGCCAAACCCTAAACCAGGTTAAACACATTTCAGTAAAAGAGAGAAAAGATTTTCAGTTTAACATCAGAATGAAGAGTTATACGGGTTGGAGATATGTTCCGTTAATATCCATTTATCAACACTGCTTTCAAATAAACCAGCCTGTTTGAACTTGGACTTTTTTGGAAAGTGAATATCTGGAACTTTATTTCTGTATTTCCGTTCATGTCTGAGTGGTCGCTGATGCATAATGGAGTAAATTAAGGTGTTGCAAAACACTAAGTCAAGCTTCTTTTGGTTGTTGTGCAAATGAAAAGTCATGTTAAAAAAAAATCTTTAAGCTGGAAAGATTTGAGTGATGCGAATTAGCCTTAGCAGTAAACTGTATATTTTGGAAGCAGATGTTAACAGGTCATTCAGCCCAGTAGCAGTGTCTATGATGGAGACAGACTGTGCTTCACCGCACCAGCTGACATGTTCTTCCATCACTAAGCCCCAGAAGTCGTAATGTTGCCTGGTCATGGCGATGGTGAGTGTAAACGGCACAGGCCGAAACTAGCTCCCGGTGCCAGCGTCTGAGCCCGGTCTGTTGATCGTCTGGCTATGTGATGCAGGCCAGCTGGAATGTAACGGTCGTTTACATCCTCCTGTCAAACAAGAACCTCCACCCTGTCAAACTTAGTGGAAAGACGACAAAAACTACACTCCCCAGAGCTTTCCCTGGAGAAACGGTTTGTAGAAACGGCTAAATAAGGGCAGAAATCTTGACGAATGTTTGGATGAAAGGCGAGTGCTGTTAATCATCTGGAGCATTTGATGACTTCTCTCTGTGTTTGTTGTAAAGAAGACAAACCTGTTCTTTCTCCACATGGTGCTGTCACACCTGATCTAACGCAGTGTACAAGATACAAGCTACTGAGGACACATAAGGGCCCGGGTGGCACTGGGACGACCAGATTGATGGCAGACCACCCAATTTTAATTGCCAGAATATACTAATAAATAAAATTCACACACATGCATATCATCTGTTGTAAATATAGTTTGAAATAAAGAGGTGTGTAATACCTTAAAAAGCATTCCCACTGATTTTAAAGGCATGTTTGCAGAAGGCAGCTAATACGTACTCAGTTCTACATACAAAGATGAACTTGTAGTAAACAACACTACTCACTATCCTCACTATCTGTGTAAACAACAAAATGAACAATAAAACAGTAGGCTGCATAATTTATTCCTGTCATAGTGCATGCTGGGAACTGTAGTTCTTCCTAGGTAAACTTAATAGCTGCTAGCTTTTACTGGTTAAACTGCAGGAATACTCAAGATTAAATTTAAAGTGATAGTTCACATTGATAATCGTTTACTATAAGGGTTAGTAAATGGTTACTAATGGTTACCATTTTTGGGTGAACTATCCCTTTAAATTGAATGTTATTCTAAACATGCATGGCTTGGTTTCATCTGTGGAAAACAAACAAATATATTACGAAGAACTGATTTTCAACTGTTTTTGCTAATTCATTGAAAGTCAATGAGGTACAAAACACATTAAATAGAAATACATTTTTCCTTGATCTATTGACATGTAAGAGGTCACGTTTTTTAGAACTCAAAACTTCCTTGTTAGTCCAAAACAGCTTTTATTGAAACCAAGCTCTAAAAATAACAGATTTTGTCACATTATGACATATTGTGACAAAAGACCGCCTCTGCAGAAGAAAAGTGACGCCTACTTATACATCATTACATCTTTGGCCCCACCCCTCGTACGAGATACAGGATCACTTGACTAAAAATAATATTACCTTCCAAAGGATCGTAATGCTATAGGAATGTGAATGTCTCAATAGAACATTAGGATATTTGTTTGTTTTACTGTACCGAACAAACCAGTCACAATTTCGGTGCAAACAGACTGTAAGATGGACAACAGTAATGCCACATTTAAGTAACCGTGTTACTTATCAGAAATCACAGATTAAGCATTAAATGTAATGATTCATATACAGTCAGATATTCTTTGTCTCAAAATCGTTTATTTCTGTTTAAGCGTCAGTAAAATCAAAGAATGCTCCCTTTATAATCTTTGGAGCTATCAATCAAACAGCGTGGGTTTATCAGTGACTGAGATATGGACTCTAACCAAAACTCCTGTTATAATTAATGACACTGTCTACACTGCACAATGAATCTCTTATCTACATAGTTTTTGCACTATTTGTTATGATTAAAGCATTTGTGAGAGTGCAGAAATCAATTTGCAATGACGAGATCACTGCACTCATGCACTCAACAGGCATGTCTGTCATTGGCCTAACAATGCTCATCAATGTTTCAAGCCATGAAAATAGATATAAATAAAATGCTATAATAGTGAAAACAAGAGACCGAGCTCCACATGTAATACTTATTTCATATGCAAAGATGTTAGCCAATCACAGCAGTGGGTTTTTACATTGAAGTCTCACAGCAGACATGAGTGTTCAAATCAGCAAATATTTTTTTGTAAATAAGTATTTGGCATTATAATTGCACCTCAGGAAACATTATAAAATAATAATAAAAAATGCAGTTCAGGACCCATTTAAACCTCAAACAGAGACATTTTTCAAAATATCTTCTTTTGTGTTCACAGAAGAAAGGAAGTCATGGTTTTGGCATGAGGGTGAGACAATAATGACAGAACTTCCATTTTTGGGTGAACTATCCCTTTAATTGTGCAGTTATTGTATAGTTAAATGTGCAGTCTTGTAAAGGATAAGGAAAAATGTATGGTTCATTCTATACACATGTATGATGACAGTAGGCAGCAAGTATAATGCCCACTCTGTTTCACCAAGTTCCTCACACTTCAATCAATCTGTAATGATCAACTTCATGGAGTCCAGCTGTATGCATCTCTATTTGGGTCAGAGTTCTATGGGGCAGGTCTGACGGTGGCTTCAGCAGCCGTGTGCATTGTACCTGGTCATTCATAATAAAACAGTCTACAAATAATGAATGAGAATGGTGAGTAACCTGAGGATAAGGTGGGATAGAAAGACTCTATGGCTTCCTCTCTTAAAAAAAAAAAAAAAAAAAAAAAAAAAAAAAAAAATCGAACCTAAGGCCCAAGAATCCAAAAACAGGAAACAGAGGCAGCTATAATTTATAAAGAAAAGGAAATGACCACTCTAATTTAAAACAAAAACAAAAAACAAAACATTTGTATCATCCTTCCAGGGCCTGGCAAGTAGTAGTGGAAGAACACTCAAGTTAACAGACTCTTGATGTGTGTGCAAACTTACTAGTGCAAGGTCACATCTCCATATTTCAAGGACCACTCTTAATTTGTGCCGGTAGCCAGATACTTTGGCCTAATGCTGATAACACAGCCAAGAGTTTTATACATTTGTCTAAAGAGCATGAGAGGATGTTTACTTTTGCATGGAAAGAAACGAGTGTCCCAGGTGTTCCATTTAAACAATGGAAAAACACTTACTGTAAGTGTTCTGCTGAATTTTATCTTCAGAGACACAGGTGTTTGGAATGCAGCGGACCCACACGGCAGGACCCTCGCAGCCCACCAGGTACGGCCGGTCCCTTTCACCAGCTCCGTCTAATTAATTAAAACCTTCACACCTCAAAAAACACCCATTGATTTCAGGCAGCGAGTCCTGAGTGCAGCTGGAGCAAGGAGGATGCAGAGCATTCGAGTCAGTAGTGTAGGGACAAAATAAATGATCTATCATCTATCTTGGTTTAGGTGATGATATGAGTCTTGGCGTTTAGAATTATTTATGATTCCTGCAAACTAGAAAGTATAGCCAGATGGCAAAGAACATCAGTTCAGTCTCATCTGTCAGATAAACTGTGCAAAAATGGTACCATCAGGGGTGCAAGCTTGTTTCTAGGGCAGCACCCTCAAGCGGAACACCTTTGTCAACATATTTGTAACTTAAAGTCAGTGTTGGGGAAGTTACTTTGGAAGTGTTAGCTACACTACAAGCTACAAACAGTAGATAATTACATTAAAACGATATGTTTTATAAATGAAAAAATAACTAATCTATTAATAATCGGAGCCGTATTCTCCTCATTGAAAAACAAGAAGGGCTTTTGAATATATCTTAATTAGTATCAATAACTAAAACTTGGAAATATGAAAGAGAGAGCTGTTCAGAACCAACTAATTCACTATGAATCAGACATTCTGTTGCTACATACAAATTGAGAGAGCGGTTCATTTAGCATGAACTGATTCACTAGAGTGAATCAGAATTTCTAAAGATACAGTATGAGAGAGATGACCACTTAGGACAAGCTGATTCTATAGAATGAATGAGACATTGCAGCGTCACATTTGAGAGGAACCACTATCTGGAATGTCTCATCATATGTAGGAAAATAAAGTCAGATTCATTCTAGGGAATCATTTGGTTCTAAAGAGCTCTCTCTTTCATATGTAGTGATGGAATCTCTGATTCATTCAAGTGAATCAGTTCATGCCACGCCTCATATGTAGCAATAGAAAGTCTGATTCATTCTAGTGTATCAGTTGGTTCTAAACAGCTCTCTTATATGTAGTGTTTGAAAATCTGATTCATTTAAATGAACAGATTCACAGATTCAGTCCTTGTACCATGTGCTTTGTTTTAAACTGTTATGAAAATTAGGTGTTTTGTTGTCTTTACTAAGTTTCAGTTTGATACTGTCACCTAATAAGACCCCTTCTTGTTTTTGAATGAGAATATGGCTCTGTTTAATTGGTTATTTATTTATTTTTTTATATGAATTGGTTCACTAGAATGAACAACACTTTCAATTAACTGGTTCACTAGAATGAATCAGACTTTCAAACAGTACATATAAGAGAGAAAAAGTTTAACTTTCCAACACAGTATACGAGAGAGTCATTATGAACCAATTCACAAGAACGAATAAAAGTTTTTAGCACCGCAAATGATTCACTAATGATTCAGACTTTCCAGCACTGCATATGAGAGAAAGGAAAGCTATAAAGGATGAACAGATTCACCCTCACCAAAGAATTTTAAGAGAACATGTTATCTTGAGAGCATCTTTGATTATTCCTCCAGCTCTGACCTGAGATTTACAGTTTGGCTGCTACTCTGGAAGCTGATAAAGCAGCTTGTTACTGGAAAAGTTAGTTAGTTGCTCCTTAATTTTTTGTGACAGTGTACCCTGCATGACTGTGAGGGTGTATGCGGGGGTGTGTTTACACAAAGTCGTTTGGACACTTCGGTGACACATGCAGGAGTGAATGCATAATGAAAAACAAAAGAATGAATAAATGAACAATACAGGATAGGAAAAGCTTTCAAGGCTTCTGATGTCGGACTTCAAACACAGCAGCACACTGGATCAGCCGGGAGAGGATAGAGGGGTGGTATGATGGAGAGACATGAAGATGGAGGGGGGAGATTAAGAGAAAGGTCAGAGGAGGATGCATCCTGTCTGCTCAACTCAGTGGCATGTCTGCTTTGTGGGGCGGCCGTGCTGCATGTGTCTCTTTCCTCTTTATTGCACCTACCATATATAGTGCCAGTCCCCAAGTAACTCATCATGGGCACAAACATGCTGACTTGTTGCTCTCGAAATGACAAGTACTGCAATAATGGCCCTCGCTCGGGGTCCCGCAGCGAACGTGTTCCCATCCCGTGTTTCCCCTGTGGCAAATCTCACTCACGAAATGCAATCAAGACTTGCATACGCTGATGAGTTAACTGTGTCACCCTGGGGAAATTGATCCTGGAGATCCATTTAGTGTTAAGAGATTGCCCACCTCTGCCCCATCCATCAAACCTCAACTGAGGGAATAAAGCTCCTTTTTTCTTTCAAATTTAATTCCAAAACAAAATCTCTCAGTTGTCATGGTAAAATGAGATGTAACAGTCACCTTATGTGTCACATGACCCGTTTCTGTGCGTCTACACTAGATGCTGTGCAAAAGGGTTTGACACTGAGGGACTTATTGGTGAGGAATGACAAGAATGAATATCTTAATATTACCCATGATTCCCTTGGCCAGTGTGCACATCCCAAATCAATCTGTCCAAATCAAGGGCAAGGTCTCTATGATTGCACATTTGACCTATGACAGCTATTGTTGAGAGACTAAGTTCTGGCTGGCCAATGCCCTTGAGCTTAATAGCTTCAAATTAAACTCCAGCTGGCAAAGAGGAACCAGCTGGAGATGGAGTTGTAGCTCAGTTGTAACTCAGCTGGTAGCTACACTCTAAAAAATGCTGGGTTAAAAACAACCCAAGTTGGGTTGAAAATGGACTAACCCAGCGATTGGGTTGTACAAACATTTAACCCAACCGCTGGGTTAAAACAACCCATTTACTGGGTTAAAACAACCCAATCGCTGGGTTAGTCCATTTTCAACCCAACTTGGATTGTTTTTAACCCAGCATTTTTTAGAGTGTAGAAATAAAGCAGTCTGTTATTAAAACAATTTTTTCCATATTGTTGGGTATATGCAATTCATGGTCAATTATTAAAATATTTTAAAAAAATATTATTAAAACGCTTTTGGCTGCCAAAACATTTAGAAACCAAACACTCAAACTATATGTAAACAAATTTGCTTATTGTTGGGCATATTTCTTTGTACATTATTCAAATAAATATTCAAATGACCAATTATGGCTGCCAAAACACTTAACAGAACACTCAGACTATAGATTAATCATTTTGCATATTGGGCAT
This sequence comes from Paracanthobrama guichenoti, assembly GCA_018749465.1. NCBI lineage: Eukaryota > Metazoa > Chordata > Actinopteri > Cypriniformes > Gobionidae > Paracanthobrama > Paracanthobrama guichenoti. Next base: position 9,610,408 of record CM031946.1, read on the forward strand.
ATGCATTTGGATTTCAAGGTAAATTATTTAAATAAATACTGAAATAAATTATTTGAATGATCAATTATGGCTGATAAAACGTTTAGAAAACAAACACTCAAAGTATATGTTAATAATTTTGCATATAGTTGGGCATATTTTATGACAATATTAACTTTTTTACTTTAAGGATACTTTTGTTCACTTTTTTTTATGATGGACAATTTTGGTACTGTATTGGATCACGATATCCAACGTTAAATCTATGTCCAAAACAAAACCAGCTGAGAACCACTGATCTAAAGTTTGTCGTCATGCCACCAGGGAGACACGATTTGATATGGATTCATAACATTTGACAGAGAAGTTAAGGTCTTTATAGCACAGATGAATTATCTTCTTTCACCATATTGGCCATTTCAACATTAACCAATCTCCACAACTCTACAAGTCATTCATATATATATATGCCCTTATCAGCAGAATACACAGTGCATCCATCAGACATGAGTGATAAATCTGAAGTATCTGAGACTGACAGCTGAAGGGTCAGAGACAATTATTTGACCATCATGAGCTATATCTAATTTGATCCTATTACAGTGCAGTCATCTCCTCCACTCAGACCTGCAGATGGAGAGATGGAACATACTTTAAGCACACAGGCATTATTTTAATATCACACATAATTCATCACTTTAGTACATGATCAACAGTCTCACCGAAGCGTAGCACAGAGCGGAACGGAATGTTCTAATAAAATCCCAGGGTTCACCGTCCTGTTTCTTTGGCTATGAGTCCATAATCCTTGATATGATTGTCACAACTTTGGAACAAACTATTTTTTTCCTTTTACCCTCGCTACCCTGTAATTAAATAAATATTTATTTAGAATTCATTTATTTCCCCCTCATATATTCTCTAAAACAAGTCTAATTACCTTATGCAGTTTTACATTAAGTAAATGTCAAGTAAAAATCTTGTTTTTAAAAGTGTCTAGATATTTTTTACAATGCACTTTATTTCGATAGTGCACTTTAGACATTTTACTAAGTAACTTTGCAACTACATGTCAACTGCTTAATGAGATAGTTCATCCAAAAATGAACATTCTGTCATCAACCTGTATGAATTTCTTTCTTCTGCTGAATATATTTTGAAGAATATGGGTAAACAAACTTGATGGACCCCATTGACTATAGTATTGAAAAAAGAAAAAAACTATCCCTTTAATATGCTAACACTTTATTTTAATGGTCCTCCAACAGTCATTCTATTGACTATAAGCAATTTTGCAACATGTCAACCAGTGTTGGGTGTAATGCATTACTGAGTAATTAATTACTGTAATGTCTAATGCTTTAATGTAGCCTACATTTTTAATGTAACCTTCTCCCAGCAGTTTCATGTCTATTCTTGTATTGTTCAACTGGTCAAGGTTGATATGTGATTTAGAAAGTAATTAGTAGTAAGTAATGCAATACTTTTAGCAGAATAATTAGTACAGTAATCTAATTACACTGTTGAAGATGTAATCAGTAGCTAGTAATTCATTACTTTTTTAGAGTAACTCACCCAACACTGATGTCAACCTATTTCTTCTAACCCTAACCCTAACCTAGCAGTCTATACTTTGAGTTATTTGACATGCAGCTGCAAAGTTACTAGTAGAATGTCTAAAGACTATCAAAATAAAGTGTTACCAAATGTTTATTTGCATTGCAGATGGACTTGTTATATAAACTTATTTTGCCTATGAGTTATAAGAATATTAGCTGACTTTTAATTATTAATAACCTCTTCCTCAAGAGTCAACAAAAACTGCAAGCTAGGATGCTCCATCTCCTTCCTCTTTAAAAGCAGGTGAAGGAGGGAGCAAGAAAGAAGCAGGAAAAGCGATATGGGATTCGGTGCTGTTTGTGATGCCTGTGAGCACAAAACATTTTATAAATAACTAAGAGACACATGCCTGAGGCTCATTAAAATTAAACAAGCCCTCAAACTGAAAACATACGGCGTCTGAGATATTAATAAAAAGCAAACCCCAGGGCGAGAGGAGTCAATGCAGGGCATGAATTGCAACAGTCTCAAACCCAGCATGAAAGACAGGCGACATATACCACCTGTGTGCATGCGAGTGTACATGCGTGCACCTGCTGTGAAGAAAGAGAAGAGCGGAGTGTGAACATGTGAGGCAACAAACACACCATTATTGGTATGAAATAAAATAAAAAAATTATTGGCAGTCTATGTGAAGATGTGTGTGTGTGTTGAGACAGACCCTGCCGGGTAGGGTGCATAACACTCCTAAAATAGATATACAAACATACACACTTTTCAACAGGACACACCCAGAAAACCAACACACAAATGACAAACAGCTGGAGCTGATTATAACTAACACTAGTGTCCAAAAGACACAGTTGAGTTAATAACTGTCATCCGCATAAAGTAGAATCAGACAAGGCGCCTACACAGCATTTTGTGCTGCATCAATGCAGACCGACAGAGATCCCTGAAAGTTGTTTTGGAATTAAACCATGCACCACTCTGAATTCACAACGGGTTTACATATGCAAGAGTCCTGGTGCACATTTGCATGCATTAGTGTGAGATTCAGAGGAGTGAAAAGAGTCTGTCAGAGCTTGTGGGTGTCAGCGTCAATGAATGAGTGAAAAAGGCCTATCTGAGAAACTGAGTGAGAGCCATGTGTATTGAAATCATCGAAAAATATTACAGCTAAAAAAATTTTTGGCCGTAGCTTAAGCTACATTCACACTGGGCTTTGATTTTGGAGAATTTATGTCAAATTGACAAAGAAACTGCTGATTGCAAGTCAGTCTTGAATTCATTTATGTTGGAATTAACTATATTTTTTCTGTGCTATTTCACATGCTTTTCTCCTCTTTGTTAATGTGAGGATTTCTCAAAAGCAATTAAGTAGGCCAAGTCAAGACTCATGTTTAAATTATTTTACACTGAATATGTGATGGTTGGCCTAGAAAACATTATAAAATTATTGTGAAACTAACTTAGCAGAATACTGAGTAGCACAAAATATTGAAGTGGTGATGCAAATTACAGACAAAATACGCAGCCAATGTAAACTTCCTCTGTGTTGTGCCATAGAAAATAAAAATGTTCACTATCGGTCAAAAGTTTGGGGTTAGTAAGATGTTTTATGTCTATGAAAGAAGTTGCTTGTGCTCACCAAGGCTGCATTTATTTGATCAAACATACAGCAAAAACAGTAATATTGTGAAATATTATTACAATATTATTACAACATGCTTTCTATTTGAATATATTTTCAAATGTAATTCATGTGATGGCAAAGCTGAATTTTCAGTATTACTCCAGTCTTCAGTGTCACATGATCCTTCAGAAATCATTCTAATATTATGATTTGATGCTTAAGAAATATTTCTTATTATTATCATCAATGTTGAAAACAGTTGTGCTGCTTAATATTTGTGTGGAAACCATGATACATTTTTTTTTCAGGATTCTTTGATGGATATTTGGAACAGAAATCTTTTATTATAATTTCTATATCATATCGGTTATCAGTTGTTGTTAGAGATTTTTTTCTTTTCTCTTAATTAGTATTGGACGATTATGGAAATTGAATTTTGCATGCTCATTTTCACTATTTTTACAATAGCCTGTGTCGTCATCTATGCTCAGTAAAAGTTCATGCTTAACAACACTGTACAACTTAAAAAATGTAATCTAATCTAAATTCATTACTGTACATTATAATGTTGCAATGGCCAAATTCACTTGCATCATTTGAAGGTGCACTGTGTAAATTTTAGTGGCCACTAGTGGTGAGGTTCCGAATTGCAACTGTCCACCTCTCACCCCTCCCTTTCGAAGCACATAGATTTCAAGATTTCAAGAGTTTTATTTGTCACATACACAGTTATATAGAGAAGCTACAGTGGCCGACGCAGGACAAAGATGTTGTTGTCTGAGAGCTGAGAGCAGCTAGCGCTCTGTAGAGCAGTTTGTCTGTTTAGGGCTACTGTAGAAACATGGCGGCACAAAATGGCGACTTCACTGTAAGGAGACCTGCGGTGTATTGAGATAGAAATGGCTCATTCTAAGGTAATAAAACCATAATGGTTCATTATGTAAGGTCTTTATACACCACTGAAAACATAGTTATGTATATTATATTGCATTTCTGTCAATAGATCCTCATAAATAATACACACTGCACCTTTAACAATATTAATTTTATTTTTTAAATGTTTTGTTTCTAACTTATATAGAGAAAAAAAACAGTTTTGGTTCACAGCCCTACCATGATAATAAATATGATCATTATCAATCATTTGCCAGACGTTTAATAATATTTTTTATTCATATTATCTCTAGAATATCCTGTACTGAGCTGTTCGGTCTGGTTCTGTGGGTTGGTAGGTTTCGGGTGTACAGGTGCAGGGCATGTCCCTAACTGACCTAGGAACAGTGGATGCCTGATATCATCACTGTGTTCAATTCACAGGAGTCTTGCTCAGCCAGCCGTTGCCGTGGTGATGTTGATGTAACATTCCTGTAGAAAAGTGCTGCTGAAAAGAGAAAGGTGTGTGCGTGAATGATCCAAGGGGAGGCCTGAAAGGTATTGAATCTTGAGGCAATGAGACAGGCGGACAGAGCACTCTGAGACAAAAAGAAAGAGGTTTGTATGTGTGTGTGCATGTGTGTGTCTAAAGGAAAAAGAGAAAGAGAAGAATAGACAGTGTCAGTGCCGGAGGCAGGAAAAGCAACATTTCAGATTCTACTTTAGATTTCAGCTGTAAAACACAATGACATTTCATTAATAAGAAACCACACAGATATGTGAAATCAATGCATGTGTGGCATTTGGATCGGAGAAACTGTCATAATAAAAATCAATGAATCATATACCTGTATTAACTTAATACACATGAAGATAATTTAACACCACAAATTTGATGCAGATTAATGCATTTATAATAGTTTAGAAGTCAATATATTGTTTAAAGTAATGTTTAAGTCTGGCCTATGACCCAAAAGAATACATTTTGCATTTGAGTTTGTCAACATGACAAAGGCAGACCTGTTCTTGTGTATATTTTGCACTATTTATTATTATTATTATTATTATTATTTTTAATTGTTAGTCTGCAGTACATGTGAGGTCTTGCTTTTTTATTTTTAAGACGGCACATCAAGATAAAAACAGATGGTGGCATGTTTTCTTTTTACTGATATAGGGCTAATTAAGTGTGCTATTTTTTTTTTAAATTGGTTCATTTTTATATAGTAAATGAATGTTGACAGCCTTAAAATACCTATGGTAATACCAATGTGCATCTGTCAATATTGCACAAATAAATTTTAAAACATCAAGATTCACATCCAACAAACAACATATTCTGTCTACTTATTCTAGTAAATATGCCAAACCAGCACAGTGCATGACTAAATATAACAGTTAAAAAAGCTTTTAGCTGTTTCTACATGCAAAATTTCCGCCTTTGTTGTTTCTACTTCCCTCCCCCTTTCTTTTTCTCTAGCGGCCCGTGAGGCGTGTGCTGCTGATACAGTAGTTGGGAGGTTTTTATGAGCGGCTGCACTTACTCCCAATATTTTCCGCTCAAAACGTTTCAAACCATGTCTCAAATTAGCAGAAGCCTGGCTCTGTATACTGGGAGCACCACCTAAGGCCTATAATGGAAAAACAGTTCCATCTGGTCAAACTAACAAGTCCTGAGCTATTGTGTAATAGCTTATTATACACTTGTTTTGGAAGGTTTATGGTCTATTTAATGACATTCTATTAGCACAGTTTTTGTATTCTCGGCCAAGGTCTTCTCAACACGCCATCTTTAAACCCGGTAGAGCTTATAATGCTGTAACACCTCATGGGAAATATATCCCCTCTGCCTTTTTTACAGGACCAATTTACTAAATCAGAACCCTTGCTGAGAAACAAATAAATAAATAAGAAAATGGTAAAAAAATTAGGTTCATGCAGTCAGCGGCTAATAACTAACACCGTGTCCCTGCATGGCAGGCCCTGATAGCACTGTGACTAGCAGACTGTTAAATCCCTGTGCTATTGCATCACTTCAAAAGATGAATCCCAGAGGATACATCACTGAGGAGATAAGATAATGTGCCTTACGCATGCAAGAGGGAGGGAGAGAGAGAAAATGGGAGAGACTAAGATGATGACAGGTGTCCCTATATTTAGAGGGATTAGAGGTGAGGCATCGCCGCTTGACTTTTGGTAAACATCAGCAGCTTTTGCTCAACTTGATTAGACTCTTTCTTTTTCTCTTTCTTTCTTTCACACAGACATGCAATTATATGATTCTTTTGGTCTGGATCTATCTATTGAAAAATATATCAAACATGCAATGTATACAATGATTCAATTTATGCACAAATATAAAAACAACTGTCCTGATATAATAATGAAGAAAAAGGACTGAACTTCTTGAAAAGAGAACACTTAAATAATTCGGCATAATTATTTCATTTAAAATACACAATTTTATTATTGTTGCCAATTGAATATATTGAATAATAATTAAGATGTATACTCATATATATTCAAGGTCTAACAAGGTCTTTTATTTGATGGTTACACCACATGGCATCTATAAAATCAACCAATTAACCCTTAATTGCATACCTCAGGTCTTTAGTGACCCGGGACGTCGTTAGACATCAACCTTCATAGTATTCCTCAATCAATTCTTTATAAGCAATATAACAAGAAAATATAATACAATTATAAAAGAATGCATGCTTTCCCATTATTTATTTTTTTTGTAAAAAATTGCATAGGGTCGCTAATGACCCGAGGTGTGTAACAGTGTAAGTATATTTTATTCTGCACAACATTAATTGAATCTTTGATGACTGAATGAGTGCAACCTTTATTCCATAAGGTGGCAATGTCTGATACACAATGAAGTGATGTTTCACTCATAGTTCCCGCAGGCAGAAAACAAAAGAATAGGAAGCATCATCAGCTAAACTGAAATGGCTAAAGCGATTTACCGAAGAGCAAGTACTGAACGCAATCAAATATTAGTATCACTGACACTTGATGTTGGATCTGAAGCTGTCAGCGATCAAAATATTGATTTTGGAGATGTTGAAAATGATGGTTTTGAGAATATGTTTGAGATGGCGAATATGAGCCATCATATGGTTTCACTCATAACATTCATGCATTTAAGGGTTAAATGGTAACACTTGGTAACACAATGGTAAAAGTTTCATTTATTAACATTAGTTAACTACATCAGTTAACACAAACTAACAATGAACAATACTTCTAAAGCATTTATTAGGGGCCAAGCACCGAAGGTGCGGAGGCACCTATTGAAACCGTTAGATTTCTTCTTATTATTATTATTCCGCCATTGGAGTCTATGGCAGCCCATAGAACCGCTTGAGGGAAAGTTGTGAAATTTGGTACACTCATAGAGGACAGTCTGATCTGTCACCATAACAAATTTGAAGTCTCTAACTCAATCCCTCTAGTGCCACCACCTGTCCAAAGTGTCACTCGTTTATGCTAATAACTTTTGAACAAAATTCTTTTTTCCTCTGATTCCAGGGCTCATGGCGATGTCTGCCATGAAAATTTTTCCGCCATTTTGAATTTTCCGAAAAACCTACTTTTTAGAACTCCTCCTAGGCCGTTGCACCAATTTCCACGAAAATTTAACCAGATCATCTTCAGTCTATGCTAACAAAACGATATTAGACTCAAGATGATTAGTCAAACTGTTCTCGAATAATGCGCTAATGAATTCGACGAAGTGCCCACAAAAAATGAAAGTCAGGCTAGATCTCCGCAACATTTTAGCATATTCTAACCAAACTTGGTGTGTGTTATGTCAACCATGACCTGAGGCTACCTGCAGCGTTTCAGTGCAGTGCCACCTAGTGGTCCAGAGATACAACATTTTTTATTTTTGATGATAACTTCGGAATGCTTTAGCCAAAAATCACAAAAGTGGTCTCTTTAGATTTGGGGCATCACGCAAGCCATACCATAACCAATTTTCACATATCAACCATTTTGGGCGTCGGCCATTTTGAATTTTGTCAAAAAAGTGCTCTATTTTACGAACACAAATGTACTAATACATAATTAAAATAAAAATTGTATCTGTTAATATCATTTAATGGACCTAAGCTACATTAACTAACAACAACAAAGAAGAATTACTACTCTAACAAATATATTTCTCATAGGTTAGTTAATGTTAGTTAATTCTTTAACTAAGCTACATTAACTAACAATAACAAAGAAGAATTACTACTCTAACAAATATATTTCTCATAGGTTAGTTAATGTTAGTTAATTCTTTAACTAATTGGACCTTATTGTAAAGTGTTACCATTTAAACTTTTCTCGCTCTTTTATTGAGGAGCAATAAACAATCGGACATTACGATATTTGCCAATACCTCAAAACATATCGCGATATGATTTAATTACATTCAGGGGCCCATGATCGATATATCGATATTATGATATTATGTGCTATTACACAGCCACTTACATTTTTATTAACACACAAACACAACCAAAATATAACATGAACATTTATAACAAATTGAACTCTCTGAAAATTCTTTACATTAGTACTTTGATCTTACTTAGGCCAAATCCTGTGTCGCCACATTAGATTCAGTGTCCAGTGTCTTCTGTCTCTAAAGTGTATGAAACATCTGATTGGGTGGAATACGTAATATGGTGTGCGTGGATCCTCTTTCACAAGTGAACAAATACGCTGCAGGGTTTATAGTGTCGCTAACATTTCCATGGTGTGTGACCGTGTGTCTTTCCAAACACCATCTGAGGTGACATCACGTGCAAACACAGCAAACAACAACCTAAGTGTTCCAACGGTGCGTCTCCCATTTCGCCTGACACACACGAGCCATGGAAACATGACGTCAGATCACTGGTGCACAATGAACTGCGCAGGCACAAATTTGTCTGCATGAATTGGAAAGGAGGCTATGAACTTTCATACCTTTATGAGTCATCTTTAATGTAGTTTTCAGTCATCTATGTGGAATTTTAGAGCTCTTTGAGGATGTTTTGAGAAATGCATGTCTGGTTAAATTATTAGAGTTAGCTCTTAAAATGAGCTGTGCTGAGGCTGTATTTTAAAATATTTGCTGATCTGTTTAACTAATGCATTTCAATGTTAATTTCTCTCCTAACTGCTCGGAGAGATAATGGGCTTAAGCCAACAGCCCACCTGCAATGCCACGCCCTTAAGGTGTGAGTAAAGCATGCTGGGCAAAATATTTTGCAGGGTGACGCTGACCCTTGGGAGTTTGATGCTAGAGCTGCACACTCTGGCTTCCAATCAATTTTGCCATAATAATACTTTTTATCACTCTTTCTTGAAGCCAACTGTGTACATATATACTGTTATTTTAACATTTGTATAATTTGTAATGCATAAATGATGTAGCTGTGTATGTATGCATGTTTTGAGGCACAGTTTGCTCTATGTGGGTGTTTCTGTGATGGACTCAAAGGATGATGCTGTTGGACTGAAAGACAGCAGATTTCACACGTACGCTCATAAACATTAGTACACACTTGCACCGAATATGTAATTACTGTGTTGGAATGGGTAATCGTAATGACATAACTGTCATTTAATTGGAAAAAATATTATTTGCCAGGTTTCTTTTAATAAAATGAGAAATGCATTTGCATTAGAACAGTACTTCCATACACAAATGCATATGAAACACAATTAAATATGTAAAAACTGGATTTGATTCAAAAATACATGACTGCACAATGTAATTCATACATTAAACAACTTGAATACATGTATTAACATTATTATTATTATTTCATATTTTTTAGAAAAAAGTCTCTTATGCTCACTAAGGCTGCATTTATCTGATCAGAAATACAGTAAAAACAGTCAAATATTATTACATCAAAAAATTATATTTGAATATATTTTAAAATGTAGGCTAATTTATTTCTGTGATGCAAAGCTGAATTTTTAGTCTTCAATGCCACATGATCCTTTCCAATATGCTGATTTAATGCACAAGAAACATTTCTTATTATTATCAACGTTGAAAACAGTTGTGCTGTGTTTTTCAGGTTTCTTTTATGAACAGAAAGTTAGTTGAAATTATTTGAAATATTTTTTCCTAACAAGTCTTTACTGTCTCTTTTGATCAATGTAATGCATTGTTGATGAATAAAAGTATTAATTTCTTTCAAAAATCTGTAGTGCATTGCATATATATACCATATATATCTCATTTACAGAAGCAGCAGAAGTATTAAACCAGTGGAAACTAATTTTAATTCAAAATATTCCATTGGGCATCAAGTGGTGACCCAACAAAAATAGTTTCTCATACAAAAGGTAAATACAATTTTTGGGTTGTGACCCACCAGTTGAGAACCACTGGTCTACACCAGTATGGGATTCTGGGTTGAGATGCATTTTATCCTGTGACAAATAAGGATAAAGCCCCATAACTGGACTCTCTTCCTGTTGTGTTGCCATGGCATTTTGCACAAAAAGGATGAATTAGAGTGTTCCAAGGGCGTAAATAATTGATTGGCAAATGGCTTGATCAGCCTTCGGGCAGTATGGTGTACCCACTGCACGGTATAAATAACTCATCACGCCAATTATGGCGTACAAACACGCACGCACATCGAAGCTCAGGTCAGGTACTGTTAATACACCTGAGCTTCAATCATACAACATAATCCACATGACAACCCATGTGAACCGTGTTAAGAGGAATGTTGCAAACAGAATAGCAGTTGGGAATGGACTGCTTATTGTTTACAGGGTGAAATGATGCGGTTATTGACTGTCGAGCCATTCTTGAGGAAAGCAATGAGAGAAAACTGCCCAGTCAAATCAGATTATTACAGGACACTGGACGCTTTTGCGTTTGCCTACTGTGCAAAATCTATGACCCTGTAAAAATGTTAAAAACAATCCATTTCAAACAGCTTATACAAAACTCTTAAAATGTTAACGTCTTTAACAGAAAATATTCTCATCTAATGGTTATACTATGTAATGCATTTGATTTTATTTATTTCACAAAAAAATTAGCTGTATTATTTTATATACAAATAAATGGTGTATAATTTATTATTGTCAAGATATGAGACTCTCCCAGTTTCCATTTTTGTCATTACTTCAATCCCTTGCCATGGCAACATCCAATAGCCGTTCAAAATTTAGCATCTTCAGTATATTGGCATCATGCTGAGAAAGTTTGGTGTTAATCGTATGATGGCCTTTGGAGCGGTAGTCAAAAATTCAGAGCTTGGTTCAAAAAATCCCCATTCAGACAAAAATAGCTGACTTCTTCTTGGTCGGAGCTAATAACTGTAAATTAGAAAGCTGTCCGGCTCGATGAGAACAATATACAGTATGTACCGTGTTTGGTGGTTCTAGGTAAAACTAACCCCTAACTTTAGACAAAAGGTGGCGCTATAGATCCCCTCCTCCATGCCCATTTCTAAGGCTTTGCTCATGTCTTCTGGCTGACAACTCTGATGCATATGCCGAGTTTCATGCAATTTGAAACATGCTAAGAGCCTCAAAAACACCCCCCAAAAATATTAAAGAGCTCCTATTATGGATTTTTGAAAATCACCTTTCATGTAGTGTGTAACAGTCCTAAGTGAATGAAAACATCCTGCAAAGTTTTAAATCTGAAAGTGTATATAAAGTTATTGTCACTCAAAAGTAAGAGTTGATGAGTCGTAAAGATAAAATGAATCAAAAGAGTGATTTTTTTCAAAAGAGTCGCAAGCTGTTTCGCTGTGACGTCACAATGAAACATTAGCATATTGCTTGTCTACTTATTGCACGTGCGTGCCACACGGAGACCAGGGAAACCTTGAACAATCCAGCGGATACTGGATAGCATCATGTAGAGAAGACGAGGCGCTCTACAATGTGTTTATTGTGTTTCATGTTGTGTAAGTATCTGGCTAACTGACAAACTCACGTTATTGTTGTCTTACTGAAATACTACTGTAAATCAGCTGTGGGCTGCAGTATTACCTAAAACTGTGTCTATTAATCTAGATTGTCTGTCATTCTTACTACTTTGAGTAAAGATAAAGGATGGTCAAGATTTGTTTTGCAAACGTTAATGTTTACATCAGCTGGGCTAACGTATGCACTGTTATTGATACAGTTCCCACATGTGCACTGCAATACATTAGACACGCACACACACAGATTTGTTGATGGAAGTACACCTACTAATGCCGAAGGGGAGAAACAGTTTAAACATCTCATAATGTACCTCAAACTGAGTCGCATCAATGAGAAACGTCCTGCTCAAGGTTCGAGTTGAATAACTAGTTCTTCCAATGTTTCATCGTCAATTCGGACTCGCGCTGGGATTTATGTAAAATCAGTGTCATCCTTACTGTCTTTACAGTGTGTACAATTGCTGAGCTTTAGGAAGCCTCCGGAGGAGCTGGAGTTCAATTAAGGTAATGGGTGTTTGTTTCCGAAATATGCGCTATACGCAGTAGACCAATCACAACAGACTGGGCTGTCTGACCAATCAGAGCAGAGTAGGCTCGTAGAAAGGAGGGATTTAGAGAGACTGAAGCTGCGTCCGAAATCGAATACTTCTCTACTATATAGTGTGCGAAAAACAGTATGCCAACAGAGTACTATGTCCGAATTCATAGTATTCGGAAAAAAGTAGGTGAAAAGTACCACAGAGCCTCTCAAATAAACCATATAAAAGGGTGTGCCACAGAGCCCCCCCACCCCACGACCCCATCATGACAACTTGTGCCCGGCCCTGATGGCCAACGATTGTGTAAAGCTTCAAGAATTTTTGAGCATGTTAAGGGACCCAAAAGTGCCCAAAAGGTAAAAAAAAAATTATCTATGGAAAACAGTAAGGGCAAAGGGCCCTTCGCCGCTTAGGGCTTGAGCCCTAAAAATATTGATGGCAAAATGATTTTTTTCCAGTGCAAATCAAAATAATGAACGTGGATCATCTGACAGCAATGGGGGAAGTAATGTGAGGTGACATCGCAGTGACCTGTCAACTGTCAGAGCTGTTTGATTGACACTTACCAACAGGCGTATCATTCACACCAGTACAGCCCACAGCTTGACATACTAGGTTTGAAGGCCAAAGGTGACAAAAAAAGACTGTGAGCAATGTTTCTTTTCTCCCTCTTTGTCTATGTGCTAACTGCTTTCTCACTGACATTAAACTAATTTGACAGTAGATTTGCTTCAGTACAAAGGAAGTCAAAGGGTTGTTCTATATTTTGGAAAACACCTTCAGGATAATATTACAATGCTGTGCTATAACCACAAGAAGCCATTGCACATGCCAGGGTGTATTTGCAATATATTGGCAATGATTTTACTGCGATATAAAAATTTAGAGTTGGTAAGTTCAATTGATTTTAGTGAATCATGAATGTTCACAAAAGGGTTATTTGAGTATAATTCAAATACTATTACAGTATTTAATATCTTAATTCATTTTTATTTTAATATTTTTAGATTATTTTAATTTAAATTTGAATCATTTTGTTATGTGTAAAAATAAAAAATAATAATTATTTTAATCTAATTTTGTTATTATTATTATTAAGTTTAAGGTTTTCAAATAAATGTATATTTTATTTGACTTATTTTGCTTCATTTTAATGAATGTAAACAATTTTTAATAGTTTTAGTTAATGGCATTTTAGTGTATAACTTCAACAACAACAAAAATATAACAAAATTGAGCAATGCTTCTTATTTCAGAACAACTTCATAAATATTGTACAGTGAAGCAAATTCGAAATATTAATATATACATATGTCCGACTAAACATACTGTGTGTTTTTTTTACCCAGTCATATTTATAGTCCTTTCTAAATGCTGGGTGTGTTGGAGCTTGGCTGATTCCCTGGCAGGCTTGAGAGATTGTCTGATAGCTTGGCTATACATAGACCACAGCAACTCCCCTCATAATGTTAGATTTGTGTTCCACTCCATTTATCAATGTAACACTTAATACTTCAAGCAGCACTTTAAGTGAACCATGTAGTTCATCTCACCATATCGGACCAGAAACTTCAGTAAATGTCACCAGGCGTTCTGTGGGCAAATAAAACCCCCGGTCAGCTTTCGGGTTTGTGCACTCATGTGGCTTTGGCACTTATGCTAACATAAGAGGTTGATTTGGAGTCTGTTGAAAACTTGAATAGCATCCATATAAATATATGATTAAGTGGCAGTTTGATTGTGTGCGGTGGCAACTGTTTTGGCAGATGAGAAAACCATTATACAGATTCTCTCTACTGCACAGTGGAAGGGTCAAACAGAGGTTCAAAGATGCAACATTTGGCTGCACTTATCACTGCCATCTTGATTTGTCATTTCACATGAGTGTCTTTGGTACAGCGCAAGTGGCTTACAGCTCGACAAGAGCATCTAAAAACAATCAACAGAAAGGCAGTATAAAGAGTGACAGTTTTGAAATACTGATGGGTATAGTAAAAAAAAAAAGAAGCTTGAATACAGACTTTACTCTTGACTTTCAGAGGTGCAAAGGAAAGAAAATATGGATTATTTCAAGATGGTAAATCAGTGTCGAATTCAACAGCATTTTTAATAGACCTGACATTTGAGAATGAGGTAAAGCTTGTGACTTTCTTGTCTCGAATTACGGGTGGAATATGTGTACTGATAAAATGTATCCTGAAATACTTAATGAACTTGCAATTTTATTTGGATAAAACAATGTGCTAAATATAAAATGTAATGTAGTATTTCTGCTATTTTATTACATTAAAAGCCAAATATAATGAGCGCGTGCGCGCACACACACACACACACACATGCACATGTTGTGTTTTCATGTTTTATGGGGACATTCCATAGACGTAATGGTTTTTATACTGTACAAACCGTATTTTCTATCCCCCTACACTACCCCTACCCCTAGAGTTACCCATCACAGGAAACATTCTGCATTTTTACATTTTCAAAAAACATCACTTAGTATGATTTATAAGATGTTTTCCTCATGGGGACCAAAAATTCCCCACAAGGACAAGGATTTCGGATATTGCCATCTTTGCGGGGTGATTAGGTAGGGTTTACCAGGACACGCACACACACACACACACACACACACACACACACACACACACACACACACACACACACACACACACACACACACACACACACACACACACACACACACACACACACACACACACACACACACACACACACACACACCTGTAGATGAAGATGATCAATGATCAGCTCATAAACAATCATAAATAAATCAAAATAGATGAAAAAAGAGATCTTTCTTCAAAAAGGTATTTGTCCTGGTGCTGTTAAAAAACACCTCTTTGTGTAAACAGACATTAATAATAGTCTAACTGGCAGAATGAAATGAGTTTTCATATGGCAGTTGCATTAATATCCCTTTAAACAAGACATCAATCTCAGGGGCTGGTTGTCCAGTCAAATGATATTGGGTTTTTTTTTTCTTTCAGTTTTATAAATGACCCCAGGTGTATTGGGAAGAGATGAATAAATCAGAGAGACAGATTGCCTAGAGAAGAAATATGCCATAAATAGCCATGCAAGTGTAAGAATAATTACGCAACTGCAACTGTGGGTGACCTCATTACAGAGCCTGCAGTGTAAATATGCCACAGCCATCAGCATCGAATGCATTAAACATTATTATTCAACATGACCATAATCATAAGGTTGGTGACCAAACTTCTCATTGAGAAAGAGTATCGCAAATTCAATTATATATCAAATATAAACTATGCTAAATTCAGCTGTCAAGTCTGCAGTAAACTTGCACCTGAATGCATCAGACACGGCCAAACAAAAATCCTCTATGCAGTTCTAGTGAAGATTCTGAAATATTTATTATTCCTTTTGTCAGAACATTTCTTTGTGTTAGATTTGTTTATTTTAATTTTGAATTCCAGCATTTCAATGTAGACAAATATGCTTTTAAGTAACATCTTTATACACTATTCCTTACAAAAGATATTTAATAAAATATTGCAATATTACTTTAATTAGTGCACTAATAAAATCATTACATATTAAATAAAATAGTAATTATTAATAATATAATATAATATAATATAATATAATATAATATAATATAATATAATATAATATAATATAATATAATATAATATAATATAATATAATATAATATAATATAATATAATATAATATAATAATACCACACAAGAAAAAAGAGAAAAACACAGCTGTAATATCAGCAGACTATGTCAAGATTTGTCAAAGTAATATAGTAAATGCTCATTACATGACTACATCCTCCCCACCCCACCCCATAAACACACTGTCCTCTGGTGCTGTTCAGTCCAGAGCAGTGCAGTGTGTGCTTGTGGCATCATCACAGGAGAGCAGAGCAGATGACATAACATAAGCCTGCTTTACTCTGCACCCGGAATCAGCACACAGCTGCATTTCCCTGTATTTCAGATTACGCTACGTCATCATTTTAAACTCCCTCTCTTACACATGAATGCACACATAAGTGCAGACAGACATACGACATGCACACGAGTATTGTGGTGACATCACTGCATTTCTACCATTCCTGCAAACACATGCGGCCAAACATATAAACAGTGACATCATGGTTTTCATCACTGGCCTGGTTTTCACACAGAAAAAGAAAGAAAAAAAAAATACTTACAACCACAAGGCTGTCAGAATGTTCCACCATTATACTGCAGAGCAGTCAAAACAACACAAAAACAGAAAGACAGGAAAAATGCACAAGACAGTGACAAAAAAAAAGTAAAATAGAAATAGATTTTTTTTCTGATCTGAGTGGTGCATTATTTATTTTATTTTTTTTTAAATGATGAGGTTATATTAGTTATATAGCCATTCAAATATTACTATTTATATTCTATGCAGCCCCATATGCAACAAACTGTGATGCACTGTGTATTCTGACACCTTTCTATCAGAACCAGCATTAACTTCTTGAACAATTTGAGCCACAGTAGCTCGTCTGTTTGATCGGACCACACGGGC